>VUQI01053771.1:0-19767 GCA_015106735.1 Paratilapia polleni | reverse complement strand
TTTACTGTTTCTGTCAGTTTTTTGAAAATTTGTGGTTCATTGGCTATGTTCTATTTATTTAAATCATTTAACACTATCCCCACCATTGGCAAAATATTTCAGTAATCAGTGTTTTCACATTGTTATGTGATGAAAAATCAAATTGTCTGCTCTTTGTTTTGATATATATAGCTCTGCAAATTTTTATTTTGACCATTTTTCATTTTCTGCAAATAAATGCTCTAAATTAAAATATTTGTATTTGGAATTTGGGACTTATGTTGTCAGTAGTTTCTAGAATAAAACAAAAATGTTCATTTTACTCAAACATATACCTATAAATAGCAAAATCAGAGAAACTTATAATTTTGGAGTGGTCTCTTAATTTTTTCCGGAGCTTTATATATATATATGTGTGTGTGTGTGTGTGTGTGTGTGTGTGTGTATAAAACCAATATATCAAACCTCTTAATTTTGACTGGAGATAAGAAAGGTGTAAAATGTTGGAATGTGACCAAACAATGTTAATCAAAAGAACTGTTAGAGCTTATTTGTGATTTCTAGCAAAAGCTAATAAACTCAATAAAGCCTAAAATTCCAACTGCTATAGCTCAAATTTGCAACAGTTGACCTTATATATATATATATATACACATACACACACCGATCAGGCATAACATTATGACTATCTGCCTACCAATATTGGGTTGGTCCCCCTTTTGCTGACCATACACAACAAACTGTGATGCACTGTGTATTCTGACACCTTTCTATCAGAACCAGCATTAACTTTTTTGGCAATATGAGCTGCAGTAGCTCGTCTGTTGGATTGGACCACACAGGCCAGCCTTCGCTCCCCACGTGCATCAATGAGCCTTGGCCGCCCAACACATCAACTTTGAGGCAAAAAGGTTCACTTGCTCCTTAATATATCCCACCCACTAACAGGTGTCATGATGCACAGATAATCAGTTAATCAGTGTTATTCACTTGACCTGTCAGTGGTCATAATGTTATGCCTGATCAGTGTGTGTAATATATACAGTATGTATATATATATATATATATATATATGTGTGTGTGTGTGTGTGTGTGTGTGTGTGTGTATAAATGTGGGAAGTTGGTCTTGGATACTGTAAAATTACTTGAGAGGGTCTGTGGGGGGTGCTATTCCAGGTGAACTTAGTTCCAACATTCAGACTATGCACAAGATTCAAGAGTCATTCTTTTTCTCCCACTCTGTCAGTGAAATTGAGCTAAAACTGTAAGTAGTCGAGCTGCAGCTGTAGTTATGGCTTTTTGGCAGAGAGAAACATGGATGACATAGAAAAGCAGGATGAGAGACTATGTTGAGAGATGAGTGGAGGGTAAAGGCAGAGTCATGGCCAGTGATGGTATAAAAGATCTCTACTGTATATCAGACATTCTTTTACTATGACTCAGAAGATAGACAGGAACATGTGAGGATACACAATGAAAGAAAGGATGATGGGCTATGATCAGAGATGAGAGAGAAGAAAGGCAGGGCCATTGCCAGTGATTATATAAACAACTGCTACCCTTCTTCAGACAAATGCAGTCCCAATGCTTAAGCTTGGCAGATACTCTGTCATTCAAGAAGAACTTTCAGTTGGTGTGTTGGTTAGCCTTTCAGCTGTTAAAATGCATTTCAAACTATCTCCACATAAAGGGATGTTTTTTTCTTAGTAGTTTGATGGTTTTATGGTAAGTTTCAGTGCTTGTAACAATTCCTTCAATTCACTGAACTAATTTTAGGTCAAGTTAGTGAGAAGGATGCATAGGGAGTGTCTTGCTTGGACTTGAGAATTCGTGTTAAATGGTTGGTGTCTCAGTCCCATTTCTTCTGGAATCCTTTTTTGTGCACCCCTTAGTTGCAGTTAGCTGTAATGGGATAGTTTGAGGTAAAGACCAACAGACAACCCTTTTAGGAACTGTCAGGAATCTGGATCACCTGCTTATTTTTTCAGCTGTTGGGCCTTCAGTGTGTTTCAGATTTTTAAATGGCTTTGTTGTCAAAACTTAATGCTAGAAGCAGTGTAAACTTTGTGGGCTCCCATGCCCATGGATAGTATATAAAAATAGATTTGTCCTTTGTAGCTGTGAAATGAAGCATATTTTCCACTTTCTTGACCTCTTTGGTTTCTATAAATTGTGTGCTGCTGTGATACAAATCCCTGTGAGGATACTGCATGCTGCTTCTGCCACTGCCGTACATTGTTTCTGCCACTCGGACTAAAATATTGTGCCAGGCAAACACACTGAACCAGTGAAGTGTGGAGCAACATTAAAATATTATTAACCATGCTATGAGTTAATACAGCAGCATCACATAAAGGCCCAGGCCCAGCAGCCACAACAGCAGATCAAAATGCCAAGCTCTCCAAAGGGAAGCCATGCCAAGCTAGATGCTTTTTTACATTCTTGGGTAGCTCCTCATCCTCTAACATGAGCTTTTTCGAGCAGCGGGCAATTGCAGTTTTATTTTCTTGCAATACAGACTGACCTGTTCTGCTGCCCAACATTAGCTTAGCAGAAGTGTGTGAGAAGTCATTGGGTGCTTTTCATTATGCTAATGCGTCTCCTTCTTTCCCTTATTTATATCTCATCCTAAAATCTTAGCCCCTCCTAGCAATGATGCATGACAGACATGAGAAAGACACAAGAACTGAGCTGAAACTGACAAATAAGAAATCCTTGGTTCCATAGTGTTAATCTTAAGTCAGTCAGCTACTTATAGCATGTGGAGGTGCTAGATGATAAGACCTACCTCTAAGATATACCTGTGTTTCCCTGCTCTAAGCTCCTCCAAAAGCCTCCTCTCTCCTCAAGGTGTATTTAAGGTATTAGAAGATCCTCCATGATGATGGAAAGGGAGCAATTTCTGGATCACAGGGGGGGGAAGGACATGAGGAAGCATAAATTAGCATAATGAAAAACACCCACTGTCTTTCATTTGGGGGTCCTTTTTAACTAAAGTTCAATATGTGAAGAATTGTAGTTACAGTATACTGGCTGGTAGTTCTCAACATTTCTGTGGGACATTTCTCAGAGAAATTACTGTGTAGTTGTGGAGTTATTGGGGCATCCACAGCCTTCTAAGAAAGTAAGTAGAATAAAGACTTAACCTTACATTGGGAAGTACACCAGTTCATTTTGCTGTCAAGTCTCCAAGATTGGTTGTCTTTATCTTTTTATCCATTTTTGACAAAATTATAGAAAAATATGTGCTTGAAGATATATAACATCAACTTTTTTTCTCTTTTCTCTCTCTTCATTTTCCATGCAATCCCTGTGCAGCTGAAGAATATGCTGTTGAAGGTAAGACTGATTTTTCTCGCCTTAGGCCCCCTGATGGTTTCTCTTGATGTTCTCATGGATGCTGATTCAGGTTGCTTCTAAATGCTGTGCCCTCCATCTGCAGAGGGGCATTGTCAGTTTGGACTGCGGTTATAAGTGACTTACAGGGGCCCTAATGAACTTTTTCTGTATAGGATAAAAGCGATGGATGTGCACCCAATATTATTCCTGTGTTTTTTTGTTTCGTTTTTTTTTTTTTGTTGTTGTTTTTTTTTGTCTGTCTTCATTTTGTTTTGTTTTTATTGTAGTTTATCTCTTGAGAATATGAATATGTTCCTATATTTCACTAGAAAATGGAAAATTGTCACGGCAGCTGTTGCAACCTTGAGTTAGTTTACCCATTAACAAGGTGCTGTTAAAGTTCACATGCCATGACAAGGTAATTTTGAAACGCTGTCTTCCTACCTTCCTTCCTATCCTTTCCTGTCTCCTACAAAGGTGAACAAGGTTTAGGCCCCTAAGGCATCTCATTAGCCCTTGGGCCATGAAGGTGCGAAGCTAGTGCTGGATGTAGAAGACATTATGGATAGATCAGTTTCTGCTGGTCTTTCTGCAGACTGTTGCTTGTCTCCACTGTGCAGTGGAAGAGGTTCACCCACTGAGTGACTGGATCTGTTTTTCAGTTAAATCAGACACTCAGACTGACAGAAACAGGCTTTTTTGAATATATGCACCCAGATGTGAATTGGCATCTAGGTGTATGTGTGTGCGCGTGTGTTTGCATGTTTTGCTGTTGCATTTCCTCTTTACTGAGTTTGAGGTGATGGATTACCTATCACAGAGCCTGATCCAGCAGAGGAAATCACTATGACAAACACCCTCTAGCTTCAGGTTTTCTTTAAGCTGAAAAAAGTTATGCGGCAGTTATTTCTCAATCTTTATTCTGAGCCTGAGTTGTTTATCTTGTGGCATATTGGAAATATAGAAACTTGTGTCGAAGTGCCATTTCAGTGTTATTAGCTAACGCAGTGGGTTCTATTTGAAATCTGGTTCGACATGCTATATATTTGATATGTGCACTTGTGAACAGTGTGAAGCTGACATTTTCTGTTTGTTCCTACGTAATGCAAGCCTCTTGTATCTGTGTGTGTACATGTCTATGTATGAGTGAGCGAGTGCTCTTGTCGCCAGGTCTCATATCAATACAAGTGAAGCTGTTGATGGGTAAATGTCAACTGCAAACAGCAGTCAATGATGGTAATCCTACATTTCCTACAGAAACACTGTCTGATAGAGTAGTGCCTACAGGCTGATGTAGGGTGCGGTGAGGGACACAGAAGGTTTGATGGAGTGTATTTACCTGAACATGAATAACTCAGTTATCTTTGCATTTGTGCACATGTAACAATGTATTCTAATTTCAGAAGTGTAGATAAGCCTTATGCTACTACCTGCACATGGACAGCCACGGGATGTAACAGAACATTTTGAACAAGGAAGAAATTGAGTTTTGCCTTGGGGTTATGAACGAGTGAAATGTAATTGGTAACTTTGATAGGCAGGGCATGAATATGCTGACCTATTTAAGTATGTAGTAGACAGATTACGGGACACTGGTTTCTCAGCATGTACTGCACAAGTCAGGTCAATAGCCACGGTCAAATTAATTTCAGGTTAACAGTTACAGAAGTGTCAAATTAACTATTTCAGCACTGTTAGTTTGGGTTTGGAAATGTCACAGGTTCTTGGCATTCAGTTATGAGTAAGTGGGATACCAGTATTTATGTATACATTTATGTGTATAAGTAGACTTCTCTGCATTCTTCAAACTTCACAACTAGAAATATCATGTTGATGTAAACACACTGTGATTGAGAGAGAGAACTGAGGAAAGATGGGAATGAGGAGAGGAGGGTGGTGAAGAAGGTAGATTTTATCCTGTGACTGTGACTTCAAGGGAGGTTTGGCTCCCATGAAGGGACTGTGGGAACCTCTCTTAACTTTCAGAAAGCTACACAAGTAAAACCTGACTCTCACAGATATCCAGGTCAGAGATAAAATGCTACCAATGCACGAAAAAAGTAAATACTCTGGAATGTTGTCACAGCAATGTCACATATAGCCCTAATAAGCATTTGTAGTTTCACTACTGATTTCAAGTATGTTTTCTGATATTTCTTAGCACAGTTGGTTAAGCATCCTTTTAATTATGTTGGCTCCCAATAATTTGGGAGGGAAACATCCTTGTGCAGAGGCCTGGATATTTTCTGTAGTGCTTTGACCATAAATTGAAAGGTCCTTTCAGTTTTATTTTCACTCATAAATATAATCCAGGTTCAGAATACATGGTTTTATTAAGATCCTTACTAAAACTGAGAAGTCTTAAATTGTAAATGCTAAGACCTCAATTAATTTGTGCTTGTCAGGCAGTTTAATTAAAAAACAAGGAGTTGTGTTCCCAGTTCCCAATGTGTTATGTATCAGCAAGATTCATTTAATACTCCTTTGTCTCTAATACCAAAGTTTGAGTGCAGCTGAATTCCTTTTTCTGCTATTTTTAGGGTTTCCCTTTGACCGCATTTTGTATAATTAGTGTTGGTGACCATGTGTTAAAAGGTTGGTTGAGATTGATGATACAGAGAGACGTTCAAAGCCCCAGGGAGGCCGATGCCCCTGGAAAGGTGCTTGGTGGCCCTCGCTCTTACACTGTAGGTCCTCGATTGATGAGGTGCCAGCAACACTGACCTGTTTTACCGGAAAACCAGCCATGCTAGGCCATCATTGTACTCATATCCTAGCATGTCCTCCCCTAGAGGACTCCATGTATGATATATTGTTTCATTATGTAAGGGCAAGTTTACCTGATCATCTGGTGCAGAGGTTTCCTGCAGAAGCTAATAAAGAAATGGCAATAAAGTTGAAGGCTGTGGTGGTCTGTAATTTAGATCAACTGGCTTATGACATAGAGCTAGTCAGAGGCAAGCCAACATTTCAAGGCACAATTTCTATCTGTGCAAAACTGCCTCTATGTTGTCAGTTCTTCTTTTGATTGTATTACCACTTTCGCCCAGACAATTTGTGGCATTTGGTCTAATAATGACACCATAGCTTGCTTTAGCTTTTTTGACACCATGTTAGCATTAGCCAATTTCCCAACATCCCTACAACTTCGTGAACACAGTATTGATGTAGTAAATTAACAGTCCATACCTGTTTGTGGAGTTGTATATTGCAGTTATAATCTATAGTAGGTACTGAACACAATGAACAAAATTGTGTTGGATTGTTGAGAAGCAAACAGTATAGGAGTGTCACTTTTGGTTTGAATGTTTTGAATGTGAAATATAAATTTATAAACTATGCAAAACAAAATGTAGAAATAATACATTCCCAAGGTCCACTACTTTTAATTTTCCTCCAAACCACGGTCTGACAGACCATGTCCATGAACATGACTGAGAGGAAAAAATGGCTCATGTAAAAATGGACAGTACCAGATCAAATCTACGTCTGACCTCAGAGACGGGCTGATTTAGTGAGCTGCTTTGTTTGGGTGAACAGTGTTCTGAGTTGCCCACGCTGATCTTAAACAATCTGGTCAGGACAAATGATCATTTCTCTCCAGGTCACTCAGCCCTTCAACTTAATCTCACCCCTGGAGAAGGGGAATAACTACTTTTCCCCTAACATAATGAATGGTTTGACGTTAGCTACAGATACAGGATTATAGATTTAAATTGGGCCTGTAGTTATAGGAGATTACTTTTGATCACCTAAACCAGATTATGGATTTTGCTCTTGTTTGCTCAAGAGAAATAAAACAAAATAATAGAAGAAAAAACTTTTCTAAATGTGTGTGTGTTTGAGTGTGCCAGGGCAACAGGAGAAAACACAGAGTAAAGCAATATTACATGTACTGATGTCATTGTGGTATTAACCTAGATTTATTTTATTTTCTGGAACAAATAATGTTTGTACATGATCTATACTCAGATTCCAGTTACTGATGTTTTATTGAATATGACTGGCTAACTGCCTGAACACTTTTACTGGTGCCCTTCTTAAGAAGCCCACAAAGGTTCACACCCCACACCTTGCACTTTTTTTTACTAGTCATTAACAATAAAAAATGATCCAGGTTGAGTTTTACTTAAATTAAGGTCAGTGCAACAGCATTAACAAGCTCTTGTTTATTTTCTTTCATTTTCGTTTCAACTTAGTTTCACTCATTATTATCCACCTGGTTGTCTGCTCCCCAGCTGCAGTGACTCTGCACCCCACACTGCAATATACTATATAAACAGGGAGATGGTGAAAAAGAAGGGGTGCAGTATATGCAGATGTATAATAACATCTTCATATTTACCTTCATTCGGTGTTTAAATAAGGTAGTTGATTTTGGAAGAATGCTGGCTATTCAAAAAGAATAGACAGCAAATAAACAAACACAGACCCACAAACTCACAGTATTCTCAGTGGAAGATGACCAGTGACAGCATGGATGAAATGAAACTAAATGGTGTCTCTCTCTACTGTTGAGAAATTGCTCGGAAGCCTTAAGACAGTGGGATGCCTTGATGTTCCCTCTGCCTGCCCAGCCTCTGCCAGATGTTGCAGTGAGATTAAGCCTTCTCAGGTCCTGGAGGAGACAGAGTCCAGCCATGGCTGTTCTCAAGACACATTAATTTCACCCCACACACAGCTGTCTTTTTTTTTCTCTTTCTATTTTGTGCTTTGTGATAACAGAGTTTAAAGTGGTGGAGTGGGCATCCCCTTGTGAACAACTCCAAATGCTTCAGTGTCAACATGCATGGCCTTAGGCAGCACTGTTTGCCAAGATAGAGAGAAATGGATCGGACAATGCATGGCCTACTGCGTTGGTGTTGCACTGTGTTTATGTGTATAGATGTGTGTTGGTGAGGAGAAGAACTTTAGGTGTTCCAGATTTTTCTGCTCTGCTTGAGGCTATTTTGCTTTCCAGACTAGTACAGCACTGTGAAACTTTTATACAAAGGTGCAAAGGACAACTTTACTGACATCATGATGTTCTGTAACTTGGGAACAGAAGGGGAGTTTGTGACCATATTCCATCTTTGGTCTGGTACTGAATTGGTGACAGTAATCTTTGGTGACCACCTATTAATTTCCTTTGGACAGAAATGAATGTAAACTGGATCTTGGCTGGTTGACAGAGGCATATGTTCCTTTTTGTTATACATTTATTTATGCAACTTTATATACTGTTATTATAATGCTTTTCAATGTTAAATTCTTTCGAATCAGCCTTTTCCTCACAGTGAAGAATAGAGCCTGACCAATATATCGGTCGGCTGATATTAGCTATTTGCCAATATATTGGCTTCGTCAAATAATTTTTTATTTATCAGCCAATGCAATCCAATCCAATCCAACTTTATTTATAGAGCACTTTAAAAACAACAGGGTTGACCAAAGTGCTTTCCAGTTAAAAGACAGCAATAAAATATGAAAGCACATATTAAAACAAAAGCAAATAAATAAGTAAAAATGAAAAGCTAAAAATGAAAACAGACAATAAATTTACAATAAATAAACTAAAAAGTCTTTAAAAAGGCTAAAAAGTGATAAAATAAACACATAACAATAAAAAATGGAAAGATAAAAATGAAAACAGACAATAAAAAAAGGTGAATAAATAAAAATGTAAAAAGTAAAAAAGAGAAGTGAAAAACACCCCTCAACCATGTTACGAGTGCTGACATTGCATTATCTGTCCACCAGAGGGCACTCTACAACTTCCCTGTTGGCCTTTTGGAACGCCACAAACACAACAACCAGCTGATCTGAGTTAGGCAGAACGTAAACAAGTAATCCATTACTTGTTGTGAAAATAAAACTAAGTAAGTAAATAAATAGGTTTATTTTTAACCTGCATCATCATTTTATCTTACCAGTAAAATATATATATATATATATATATATATATGGATGGATATATCAGCATTGGTCTTGAAAATCCTTTATCACTTGGGCTCTAGTGAGGAATGCAGCTTAATAATTTAACACTGGTATTAGATCAGTACTTGATACCCAAAATTCTTACTAAAGTATCTTTAGTAAGACCAAAAAAGGTGGATAGGTGCTTTGATAATTATCCCACACAGCAATACTGCTGCACTTCTACTTTGTTAGAATGACTTACTACAGTGTAAAGTATAAAGTATTTCTTTCTCTTGTGTGCTAAAAATAAAAGCTTGTTGTGCACCTCTGTACAGTGTATTTGTTGTTTACGAAAGTGAAGATGTATTTGAAATATTTTGTAGTAAACTTTAGGGTTATAGGTTTTTTTTTTTAATTTTTAATTCTCATATCCTATCAGGTTCACCCAATAATTTATGTCTGGTGTGGGATATAATCCACAGTCCTTAAATCAGATTTTGGCCTCTCTTCCTGCATCCTTGTCCCAACACCTTTCTTAAGCTTTATTTAAGTATCATCAATGGACCACTTTGTTTTGTCTTGTACTGCTTTGCTTACTCTTAATGTTCTGTCCTTTCCTCATTATCTTCCTTATTGTGGGAGATGAACTTATAGGTTGTAGCTAAAAGGAGTATTGGCAAGATGCCTCTTTAGGAAGCTTTGAAATGCAGCTTTACTGGCTTATTGAATGCTATAGAGTGGACTGGAGAGGAGAACTTAAACAAATGAACTTGGGTTTAATTCAAACCGATGCCCAAAATGTGGACCTAATTCCATGACAATTTAATTTAGATTTTGGATTGTCAATATAGCAACACTTAGCATTCTTGTTCTTTTGAAAGCTCTTAATGTTTGTAATCATCATAAAAGATCACAGAAATTAAAAGTTAAGTCAAATAATTAACCACAACTACAATGGTCAGAATGTGCAGCTTAAGCACTATGGGAAAGCCATTAACAGATGAAAGTGGGTAATATAATTATACATGAGCATCTTAGTCATTTCTGTATGTAGAGGTACTTCAGAGCACACATTTATGCTGTGTGTCTGTTTGTGTATGTAGACTGGCATACTGGAATATATGTAGAAGCTGACACATTCTTATTTTCCACCTGACACCAGTTGTTACTTTCATAACCAGATTGTTCCACAGCTGAAGTCAAGAGTCACTGCCTCATTTTTTTTTTTTTATTCTCTCTACACAAAACTTATTATTTCCAGGGTGTTAGAACATTCCTGTTGTACCTGCATCCTTTTCTGAATTCAATTAGGCCATGAAATGCCACAGACTGCAAAGCTATGAGTCTGTGCTAGGCAGGTGACACAGTGAGAGATTGCATTTTAGCAGAGCCCAGTGAAAAGTCCTTCTCCCACCCATCCCCCAGCTGACAGAAAGTGCTATGAAAATAAAAGCACTTTAACTTCCATCTGGCTACTAAACCAAAATGTTGAGAGAAGTGGTAACACATTTTTTTCCTTTCTCACAGGGGTGTGCATGCAGTGTATTTCCTCCAACACAGACTGTACTTTTGGATGTGTATGACGTGTATGAGATGATATACATGTACAGTCATGGCCAAAACTGTTGGCAGTAGCACCACTGCCAAAGCGAAGTTTTTATTTCTTTGCCAATAAAAGATTTTTGAAAAGTTATGAAATCCTTGCGATTGTTCTTCGCTATATCATAGAAACATGTAAAAAAAAAAAAAAAAAAAAAAAAAAAAAAAAAAAAAAAAAAAAAAAAAAAAAAAGGCCCCCAAAAAAAAAAAAAAAAAAAAAAAAAAAATAAAAAAAATTGAAAAAAAAAAAAAAAAAAAAAAAAAAAAAAACTTAACACTATAGTGCTGACAATATTATTGAATTTATTAAATTATAGTGCAGAAATATACATATGTACTTTGACAGTTGATACAGGTGCATTGTATCATTAACTGTCTACACCAATGACTTTCAAAGAATATATTTGTATTTTATAAAAGTGGCTGTTTTCTACAGTCATTGGTCAATACCAATAAATAATCGGCTGCATCATAAAGCTACACCAAGGGTTTTGTTTTTTTTTTGTTGTTTGTTGTTTTTTTAATACATTTTATACCCACAATAAATAAAAAGCTAATAGATTTAGTATTAAGTGAAATTAGTGGGTGATTATAACAACATATCATGAACTTCATGAACATCTCAGCCTCAAAATCGAAGAACTGGTGGAACTTCCACACAGTAGAAATTCCCTGCAGGGTAAGCAAATAATTAAACACCCCATTGGAGTGACTGCATGCTTTTCAGAAGAGGAAACAATTGATACAAGCAAGTAATTTCAAATCACCACACTGTATGATTTACAGCATACTAAAGAAAAAAGAGAGAGCTAGGGAAAGTGTGTTGTGAGTCTTCCCGTCTGCCAGTCGACGGGCCACGTTTCCCCTCTTCCTTGGTAAGTTACGTCTCTTTTTGACGTACATCTGCTATGATCACCCCCACCCCCCAACCCCAACCCCTTTGTGGTGCGTTAACCCATTATACCCCTCCCCTTTTGGTCTTTCCTCAGTGCTTCACCCTGTGATCTGAAGCTTCCAGATGTGCTTCGCACTCTAGTGATCATTACTGTCATAACAGTAAAGGGCAGCATCATTAACCCTACACACACATAAAACACACTTCTCTCCCGTGCTTTTCTCTCAGAGGGGTTTCCGCTGAGGAACAGTTCAGCATTGGCACATAAAGCAACAATGTCATTTTTCTTCTGAAATTTTCATTAAGTAAGCAGTTGGAAAGGATGAGTTTCTAGTTAGAGCTAGCTAGCGCTCATATACTTTTGCTTTGAAGACAAATGTAGCGAAACCAGCAACTGAAGTATTACGTGTTTTATTGTATGAAAGTACTGGAAAGCTCTTTATGAGTTATATTTCCTTGTATCAGTAACACATGAACATTGTTGAAAAACTGGAATCTTCTTAGTTGAGGATGTTCTTCTTAGTTGATTGTCTCCAAGTTCATATTTAAGCCAAACAGCAGTTTGGCAGGAACTAAGAGGTAGAATTGGACAGCTTTCCTCGTTTTTTTTTATTTTTTTTATTTCTTGTAACTCTAATGCTACAGAAAGCAACCTTGAAATAGGACCACTGGATGTTAGACAAATGTCTCTCTTAAAGTACATATTGCTGTGTGTAACTGAGTTCTCCGACCACACCAGAGGTGTCTCTTCCTGGTGTCAGCTGGGTTCAGCCCTTGTGATGTTGTTGCTGCCACTGTTTTTCTGCAGCCCCCACACCACTCAGTGGCATATGATGGAAAGAGCAATTATAGTCTCTTGCAGAAAAGGAATTTCATTTAATAGATTTTAGAGGTATTTGTCATCTTTGTTCCTGCTTCTTCATCTCATAGGACATATGTGCTGGTAGTCATTTGAGTAACTATTTCTTTTTCTGTACGTGCTGTGTGTGTGTGTGTGTGTGCACGTGTGCGTGTGAGATATTTATGTGTATTGCATATAAATGAGTGTTAAGTCGTTTGTTTTTCTAAGCATGATATATTCTACAGTAAGTATCTATACGTTATCTCAGCAGCACAGATGCACATGGGAAAGGTGTAGCACCAATTAGTCTTCTTCTGGCTCATCAGAGCGAGCAGTTCCACACTGGGAACTGTTAACTGCATTCCAGCAATTCATATTAATGATACTCTGTCTCAGTGATGACGCCCTCCTGGCTAGTATTGAGAAATTCCTGTTTTAATTGCATAAGCAATTACTATGGTTAGTGATTTTTACAGGGATTTAGTTAATATTAAATCATGCATTTTAAATGTGCGCTCGCTCTCTCTGTTTAATATGTTTTGAGTTTAAATCAAGCACCTGATTGGGAAACTACTCATTTTGAAAGTACAGATACATTAAGTCTGGAGATTTTTGGTGGCTTTGCAGACTTGCATTAAAATTAGGAATCTAGACAAACAAGACTGGACGGACTGATTGTCTTTATTTCTTTTAAGACCTTTTCACTACAGTTCAGTTTTAGGTCATTGGTAGCAATCAGGCAAAGCCCTAAAACCGTGAAGGAATTCCTTTAGGCCTCAGTCACACAGGCTTAGAGGCCAGTCGGCAACCATGCGTCAACCACCATTCGCAAGGGTAAAATGTGTATTCCCCGACCAGTTGTGATTGGTTGCTGGACACTGCAGGCAGTCGCTGTGAAATCGATTGCTAAAGCCCCATTCACGCAGGCCTGGAGGCTGATCAGTGACCCCTGATAACCACCGGTCCCTAGGGAAAAATGTGTATTCCACGACCAGTTGGTGAGTGGTTGCTGGCGGTTGCTGGCAGTCGCTAGAGTGACATTGGTCACAAAGAGGTAGACGGTGCTGCACCCAAAATCTCCTTGCGATTGCTTCGCTAGCAGGTTGCCGCAGTCGCCTGTGGTTGTCATGGAAGATGCTGACTTGTCTCCAGACAATTGCAAACTAGTCATCAAGCTATAGTAAAGCTGTGAAAAGTGCAACGCAAACCGGAAATGGAGAACATTTGCCTTGAAAGTAAATGTTCCCCCTTTTAAACTGTGCTGGTTGTAGCGATAAGGTACAACTTTTACTCTGAAGGCGAACATTCTCCATTTCCAGTTTGCATCACACTTTTTCAAGTTTCACTACAGCTTGGAGAGTAAGTGGTGGGTGTTTGCAGACAAGTCAATGTCTTCTATATAAAGTATGGGCAATCTGCTAGCAACCAAAGCAATTACAAGTAGGTTTTTGGTGCAGTACCCTCTCTCTCTTTCACCTGGCACCAGCCAGCAACTACTCGCCAACTGGTTGGGGAATACACATTTTTCCACAGCAACTGGAGGTTGCCAGAGGGTCAGCAACCAAGTTCTAGGCCCGTGTGATAGAGGCCTTAACTGATGTCATACCTCTACTCATAAAGCATTCACTTGTCTTCTGTTTAGATGTTTAAAGGGGACCTCTTATTCTCATTTTTAATTCCATATTTTCTTCTTGGGCTCCAATAGAGCAGCTTTGTATGATTCACAGTTTAAAATGATCCCCATTTATTTTATACTGAGCCTTGGTGCAGCCCCTCAGTTTATCCTCTGTCTGAAACGTGACATTTTAGCCCCCTTCTCTGCCCCCTTCCTTTAATCAACTTTATTCTTATTGGCTACTTCTTGCAAACAAAGTTTGAACAGCGGGGCTTCTGTTCTCACAGCTAGAGCTGTGCTTGATAGGCTCATATTAGGGATATCTACTTAGTCTGGCATCATACACAGCCAAACTTTTATGTCATAATTTGGAAGTTTGGCCTTGTTTTATATGAGCATTCAACAGACCATGCATATCATGTTTAGACTTGGTGGAGGTGCAGTACTCTGGCAGAAACCCTGAAGGTGCTAACCTGCCTGACCAACAGTCTAGAGAAATGCAAATTTAACAATGATTAGTTCTTAGTTGTTAAAGCCAGTAGCCTGCAGAATCTTATGACCCAAACTGCACTATATATTGAAGGTGTTACAAACTTGGTACATTGGGATATTGTCTCAGAACTATATTGTTGTTTTCATGTTTTATCACCCCTACCTTTGCTAATTTTTCAGTAAATGAATGCAGCGCAGCCAGAATTAGATACTGCAAGTAGAGGAAGAAAGAGATGCAAAAATTGTAGGTTTTACACTCGTTGAGGATGTTGAATTTAGAGAAAACAGATTTTACGCACAACCAAAAACTCCTCAGAGGAGGTTGAATTCCCATTGCTGAGGTCTGTTGTCTACTTTTCAACGGCAAGTGGAGTAGCAGAAATCCCAGCAGTGCTCTCAGCCTCTCCTCTCCTTATAGATGGAGTACTGTAATTAGATTTCTTTGCTTCCCTTCTCCTCTCTCTTCCTCCAAGGTTTATATCCTACATTAAGGATGAGCTCGCATGCACACCAGGATGGATGAATGTACAGACAGATACACACTTCTCTGCTGCTTTTGCTCATCTCCAAACCTGTTTACATGCAGAGGGGGGAAAAAAAGCCACAACCAAAAGTAAAAGAGAATTTCATTGGAATTCCCAACATTACTCGTGGCTGTAGAGGTGTACATGCAGTAGGTAATTAGAAGCAAAAGATAAACTGTGCATTGCTCTGCATAGCCCCTCCATCTTTTTCCTCTGTCTCTCACCGTTTCTCTCTGTTGCCGCTGGTTATCTTTATCAGCAAGGGTTTTACTCTGTTCAGAAGCAAAGACACATTTATCACCCACTGGGAATTTGATAAGAGGGCACGGTTAAGCCTTTAACCCCATTGTTTTAATGATGAGCCTGAGTAATGCTCTGCTTTTTCTGTTTCTTGCTCTCTTACTCCGTCTTTGTCTCTTTTTCTAATGCATCCAAAGGTGGAAGTTGTTATAGATGTAGTACTGGGAATTCAGACTGAAAACTGGGGCTGCATAGGTCAAGATGTATTGTTTCAGGTACCGCTGTGATGAAACACAATCCAGGAAAGCTACTTTTAATAGTACAATGAATGGTACAGCTACCAATAAAGGGCCCCTTTGTTGACTTTTGCAGAAGGACAGTGCAGCTAAAAAGGGGATGATGGTTGTACATTTGGGCACCCCAGTGCTGCCAATCCAAGTATTTGAAACTGTGGGATATGAGTACCCATAGATGTCTGCTTTGCAAGTTTTCCATAATTATGACCTCAATACCTGAAATTGTATGTCTGGAAGGTATGGACGGACAGATATATCAGCCATTAGTGGCTGGCCGAGTAGCTGAATTTTTTGGGGGGCAAGTTTGGTGTTTTATTTTGTTAATTTTTGGTTCTGCCTCCTTGATAACTGGCTGCACCAGAGTCCTTCAAGCAAGTCTTTACACTCAGCCATTTGGCAACGCTTCTAAGCTGATTTAAGGTACTTAATTGGAAGCTGTATCTCTGTGTTAGCCCTGTGATAGACTGGCTACCTATCAAGGGTGTACCCTGCCTTTTGCCCTATGACAGCTAGGATAGGCTCTAGCCCCCTGAATTGGACAAGCAGTTGAGTGGATGGATGAGTGGGTGGGTAGGTATACTGTAGATAGATATTTTGAAGCTCATATCTGAATGAATAGTGATATATCCATAGCTTTTTATTTCAATGGTCCCTGGGACATAGAAATTACATGTGTAGACTCATCTCAAACCTGTTAAAGAACAAGTATGTTAAATTTGCCCCAAAAATAATTTGAAAAAAACATTTTGCCCTGCAGGTTCTACTTCTATGTGCACAGTTTAACATTACGGCTCAATACGGTGGCAAAAGAATCGGTGTCTCTGGCTCATCCCACCAGAGCGCTGAACAAATGGCATGCAAATTCCCATTATGGATAGAGTGAGCCAAGAAAAATGATAAGTATTTACTTGCTTACTTACTACGATAACCATAGTTTGGAATGATAACGAGTATTATCGCCTGTGTATGCGCCTGCCACCACACAACTGAAATGGTCACAAAACTCTACAACTGTACCAGTGCAATAACACAAAACGAGATGTGTTTTCCTTTTTGGCTGTTGATTGGCTCTTCAGTGGCAGGGGTGGGACGGCCTGCAGCGTTACAGAATCCTCCAATCAGTTTCTAATCAGTATTCAGGGTTGAGTGCCATGTCACACACATCGCACATATAACCGCAATCGCTGATTGTTGGTGACGTTGCTGATGGTGGCCGGATGGAAATTTAAATGCACCACCAAACTATGACCTAATGTCTCGTCACTAATCTTGATAACTTATTTTAGCAAATCAGGTATTTGCTATTGTTCACCAAACCTTTGCTTATTGGATTCTCTTTTATTCAGCCCAAGATCTTGACTGTCTGCATGTGTGTGTCTTTTTATTCTGTGCCAGTGTGTTGCTGGAGGACCCAGGAAGGGGGATGCTTTGTGGTGACTAATGGCTGAGAGTGATTTATGAGGAACCAGAGCTGTAAGATGCTTCACCATGCTGTATCCCTCTGTCATGCAAATTATCAACAGCTACCATTTCATGATGAATTATTTCCCAAACCTGCACTTTAATGACAACCGCCCTTCAATACAAGCGCGAATGTTGGATGTTCACTCCTACGCATCCCCATTCTCACAGATGTGCAGATGACAGCTTTGTTCAGAACTACATTCGGAGTTTGTGTCAAAAGAGAAAGAAGAAGAAATGGGAGAAAGGTTAGAAGGAAAATGATTCTCTTAGAGGTTTTCACCAACAGGAGGAGGTTTAGTGGCAAGATAGGAACTTGGCTCACAATTATTAAATCCAATCTTATAACCCACAAATCAGTGATCAAGAGATGAAAGGGAGATGGTGAAAAGTGAGAAGGGAATGAAGAGGAGCGCAGATTGATAGAAAGATCATAAACATCAAACCTAATTAGATGTGGACTGATGTTTCTTTACCTCTTTTATTCCTTTATTTCACGGTCAGCATCTTATTAACATTTAAAAAGCAAAAGGCTCTTCAGAATATTCAAATGGATCTAACCAAATATGAATAATGTAGCTCAGATGATTGCAGCATATAAGAGTCATAACACAAAATACAGTGCATATTGGAACTCCAGTCTCCTTCCCGTGCATTTTTCTGCCACCCCTGACCAGAATTCAATTTGACTCCGGGTAATTTTCCCCCGTTTGCTTTCAATATGTTTTCATCACTCTGACTGCTTACTCTGGGTATTTTCTGAGCGCTCTATCCCCCACCCATCTGTCTCCCACCATCCTTCCCACACTCCCCACCTCTGTCTGTCAAACCAGAGTCCAGTCTCCACATGGGAGTCTTTATCACAAAGAAAAGCACAAAAGAAGTAGTGCTGTTTGAAGGCTGACGGGTAAATGGGATTTCCGCAGAGACCAAGACGAGACGTGAAATTATCAGCACAGAGAGTCCATGTTTTCGTGAGGGCACCCACTTAGCAAGAAAAGGAAAGAATACAGCAAAGCATGGCAAAGAGAAAAAAAAAAAAAAAGAGGGGCGAAATTGGACCTAACAATTCTATAATAAATGTGATACTGTTTTTTAACACCTTCTGAACACGTACTGCTCCTCCTGTCGCCATATATCTTAGTGGGTAAATCAAGACAATTCGATTTTGCATGGTTACATGTTCTATTCATGGCTGAATGGGTTCCGTGTGGTATTGTCAGTGGAAGAAGAGGGATTTTGTTCTCAATATAACTCAGTGCCTAGAGCCACGGCTCCAGCTGAGGGTTTACATCCCACCAGGCCACCCACGCTAATTGAACTTTGAGGCACTTTGGATAACAATCGACAGAAGGTGATATGCGACTTTGATTGGAGTGAAGGGAAGTGAAATCAGTAGTGCATTGTATTTTGTCTTTGTCAAATCAAGGGCCATTTTTTTTAGAAGGGTGCCAGCTGTCGTTATCCTGGAGACAGCAGCAGCCAACTGCAGTGTCAGGAAGTTCAAAAGCTCTCAGGTTTTCATTACAGCAGGGAATTGCGGCTGTTGTTTGCACATACGACATCCCACCTTCTAGTTGATGGTGGACACTTCATGAAATCAGCTGCTGTAGTATTTTATGAGAGTACCTGTAAATTCATAGCAGGTGATTTAAACCACTGGTATTTTTAGTGGAGCTACTTATGGGCTGACTGTAGCTCCCACTCGTAGAGGAGGTTTTCAAGCCATATCATGAAGACAACTTACACTATATTGCCAAAAGTATTCGCTCGTCTGCCTTCACACGCATATGAATTTGAGTGACATCCCATTCTTAATCCATAGGGTTTAATATAATGTCAGCCCACTCTTTCCAGCTATAACAGCTTCAACTCTTCTGGGAAGGCTTTCCACAAGGTTTATGGGAATTTTTGACCATTCTTCCAAAAGTGCATTTGTGAGGTCAGACTTGGGGTGTGGGGCCTGGGGTGCTTACGGCAGTGGGTGCCGGCCTCGGGCTGGGTGTCCGGCCTCTTTTGCGCGGGTCTGGGTGTGGGGTCCGGCGCCCTGGCGCCTGTGGGCCGCCCGTCTCCTGGGTGGGCCTCCCCCCTGCAGCACACCACCATGTAGGGTGGGTTGGTTCCGTGTCTGGTTGTCTGATCTGCGCTTCGGGGATTCTGCGGTGCCCGCAGGCCCCTTCGGGGGTGGGGGCATTCAGGTGAGGGAGAGGCTTTATTGAGTAGTGGGGTAGTTTGGGTGGGTTGGGGGCCAGTTTATCTTGCATTTTTTGGTGTCTATTGTAGAATGAATGGGTGGCTAATGTTGGGCTGCCCTCTGCAGCTTGGGGGGGTGGGGTAGGTGTTGGCCTTGGGCGCGGTGGTGCTCCGGGGTACTGTCGCCGCGGGCCCCTGGTCCGCCTTTCCCTGCCCTGTGGAGGGGTGTGGGAAATCGGGGTGCCTATTGAGCCAGTTGGAGAACTAGCGCTCTCCCTCGTCTTATGTATCCTGACCCTTCCCCCCACCCAGCTTCCTCAAACAACACATCACTCACACACGTAGGGTCTCTGGGACCGGGTGACGTATAGGCTACAGCGGGCGGGGCCATTCAC
>VUQI01053767.1:0-17452 GCA_015106735.1 Paratilapia polleni | reverse complement strand
ATCTCCAACACCACTGGCTGAAATGCAGCCCCAAACCATGACAGAGCCTCCATCTTGTTTTACAGATGGCTGTAGACACTCACTGTTGTACATCTCTCCTGACCTCCTCTGTACATATTGACAATGATTTGAACCAAAAATTTCATATTTGGATTCATCACTCCATAAGACCTGTTGCCACTGATTTTCAGTCCAGTTCTTGTGTAATGTGGCATACCTCAGCCTTTTCTCCCTGTTTCCCTGTTTCTTAAGGACATGACTTTCAGATACTGTTTATCCGCTGTAGGTAGTTAAACCTGCCACTTTTTTCTTTTGTCCTCCACTTGCTCAGTTTGCTCAATTTTTTTAAGAACACACTTCACACCATGCTGAGATATGCCAAGTTTTCAGCTAATATATCTTTGGGAATCACCTTGTGCAAAAATACTGTTTTATGTCTGTCAAACTGTGTTATCATTGGCATTTTACATAGATTCAACTAAAGAAATGGGAACAAATGATGCGTTTTTGCAATAGGTTGCAGATGCAATTTAAAATTCATTCATCCCTTGAGTTAGGTGCCTTTTTTATGCTTGAATGATTCATAGGTCAGGGTTAAGTGGCTTAACAAACAAACAAACATTCCTCTGACAATGGTCAGGTACAAGGACTGGACTGAAAATGAGTGAAAAAGCAGCCAATGTCCAAAGAGACTTTGAAAGACCTTCAGAAAGCCTGGAGAACTTTTGCTCAAGAGCACTTTAAAAAAATTACAAGAAAGTCTGGCTCTGTGGAGGCAAAATACAAAGGAATGAGGGGTGGCTCAAGACTTTTGCACAACACTGTAAATAACTATATTTAGTTAATTATTAGACTGAAATGCAGTTTCGAGGTACACAAACAGAGGATTAACCAGTCAGAAATGAGCTCATTGCTGAATTTTCACTTGTACTAACCTTTTGCCAGTGCTGTGCATTTCCACTCCCCAACCAACACTAAAAAAAAGATGGTGTTGGTGCCACAACCTCGCTGGACCCAAACTTGGAACCCCTCATGCCAGTTGCTGTGGGTGGGGCTGGGCAAGATGGGTACCAGTGATTGGCAGATGTAGCCCAACTTCTGCAGGTGCGGGTGATACAAGCTGTCCACTAAAAGGAAAAGAAAGCTGTTTTTCAACCACCAATCAATCTTTTCCATCTCTCTCATTGCTCTTTTGCATAACTGTGGAACCATGTATCCATTTCAGAGCTTGATTCATAGAACATTTTATTCCTAAAACCATTGCAAAAAAATTTTTATTACTGTTGACAGTATTTACTGAAATGGAGTGTTAACAAGAGAGATCCAAAAAAATCCCCTCTAAAACCCACTGATTCCAACAAAAGTCTTCAAGTCCCACCCTGAAAGTTTGCATTCTTTAAGAAAGAAAGTCTCCTGAACAGGCACTGTGGGGAGGTCAAACTGTCTCCTGGAGCTTCCTCTGAAACACACAGAAGAACTGAGTTCCTTAAAAGGAAATTTTGTGCAGTGGAGCCAGAGAAAGAAAATGACCAAGATGTCCAGAGCATATCAGACAATGAGATCTGAATGATCTCTGGGTTCCTCCTGGAGTACCCAGGGAGAACCCACACATGCAGGGAGAACATGCAAACTCCACACAGAAATGCCCCAGCCAACCAGCCACGAGGCAACAGTGTTAACCACCTCCCCACATGCCACCCCTTCACCTGTAGAGTCAGATACTGTACTTTCTACTACACTATATTATTACTGATTTTGTTCCAGATTTAAATTTTAATATTAGATATACTATTAATTTACTTTACTAAAGATGAAGCTACCGAGCAGTATATAAATGTATTAAAATGAGTTGCAGCTGTAACAGCTGCAGGGTCGCTTCTGAATACTTGACCCGCCGCTGTACAAAACATTTATGTAATGCAAAGCAATTATCAGACACTAATGCAGTGCCACTTTTTGTGAAATACATCTGAATGAGGGCACAGGACTGCACAAGAGCCTGAAAACTGTTCCAGATGTAAACTTTGTTCTCTCTCTGCCACCACGTTAACAAAAAGAGAAAAAAAAGTCCTGGAATCACCCATCAATGTGAGCCACTAATAGAGCTTCAGCAATATATCTGAGACACATGAGGTTTGCTTGACATGAGGTGCATGAAAACATCAGAATGCATGGAAATGCAGTGTCACCTCTCCTCAAATAAGTCTTTTCTGTTTCTGATCTATTGTCATATTGTCAGGAAAAACAGGAAACAGCAGAGATTTCCTGCTGTTTTCTTCTTTTTTTTGTTTCCTGAGCAGAAACTTTCTCCCTGCCTCTCTTCTCTCTGTCTTTTTGGCCAGCTTCTGTTAACAGCTTCTTAATTGTATCCTTCAATCTTCACAACTTTGCTCTGCCCTCCCACCTGCTGCCTCCTTAACTTTCATCACTCCCGCTCCCTGGTCTCCGGAAAAACTGCCCAACACTGTTCTACCCAGTGAGTATACCACAGTAATAAATGGTATTATTTAGCTTTATTTTTTTAGTCAAGTCTTGTTCATTTACCTCCTCTGTTTCTCCACTTGACACAGGAGTGATGTGCTTTTCAAGGGGGTAGGGAGAGAATAATGCAATCAGCCAAACAATCTAGGCAGAAGGGGTTATTTATAATGGTCAGATTGGGAGGGGAGGTTCTCAGGGGGTGTGGAGTGGAGGTCAGATATAATATTTCAGGTGCTGGATCCCATTGGTCGGTGTGAAAATCGACTTCCATAAAGAGAAAGATGGGGTTCCCTTTGCCTTTTGGGAATGCAATATATACACCAACTTTTGCCAGAAACGGAGCTGCTTCCCAAATCTGTCGCTCCCTTCTGTTTCCCTCGTCAGCCAAAAGGTGAGAAATCTCTTTCAGTATTTTTCTGGACAAAATTTTATTCATATGTGAACTCTTTGCTTCTGTTGGTTTTTGGCTGTTTTGTTTCTGGAGTATTTCTTATGATCTGATGAGAAGAAACCAGCTCATTAGAAACTACGACTGCAGGAGGATGATGGTGATGAGAAGCTTTTTAATGCCAGTATGGTTCATTTTGGGAGTGAAGCTGTCAGTGCTGCAGGTGTGAAGTGCAGTGTGATGAGGTGTGTTGGTGCAAATTGGCTCTTGAGTTGGAAAGTGATAGCCCCAGTGTTTATCGCTGTGTCATCACAGAGTTCATGTGTCAGACCTTTCTGGTCTCAGCTTCATTTAATGACACTAACTTCATGTTTTGTAGGGATATGGTCCAATACCTGTAAACATCAATTCACAAGATATCATTTAAATGCAATAAAACATGATCCATTTTTTATTTGAAGGAAGAACAAAACTCTTGTTTTATCTAATTGAGTGGGATTGTGGCACCTGTATACAAGCTGACTGGGAGCTTACAGCAGCTGTAGCTGACAGGGGTCCAAACAAAGCTTTTGGACTTTTCGCTGGATTTTGAACCAAGAAGCATTGTGTTGCAAGCTAAAGATGTGTTACATTGTCAACTCTTTGTGGTACTTTAGTGGTTGTTTTGTGTCTTTCTGCAGCTGTTTTTTTTTTGCCTCTTTGTTAACTTTTCTCATGGGATAAAGAATCCACAGTGACTTCAAACAGGTACCCTCTGTTTGTGTCCTGAGTTTTCTTTCTTCTGGTGATTTAAATTTCTACTGTCAGATTCACGAGTTCTAAAAAGTTTGGTGTTGTTGAGAAACCGTATGAACTTGGAGGCATCAAAAAATCTTTAAACTTATTGTTTCTTCTTGAGGTCACCATTTCAACAAAACTTGGTTTGTTCTGTACACTGTCCCAAGTCCATCTGGGGAATCAGGGTCACTGCTGGTGTAATTTTTTGCAAAATGTATTGATATCTCTACATAAGCCCATTGCTTTTACTTTTTTGTGTGTTTTTCTATAGAAATCTCAAGCTTTGCATCAGACTGTGTTGATATTGGCATTCTCAATGTTAAACGCCTTGGATAAGCAAGAAAAGAGAAAAAAAAGATCAAACTGCTGAATTGTATCCAGAATGCACATATCTCTGGGCCTAATCTGGGCTAGTTTTGGCACTTTCATCTAAGTTATGGCAATGGCAAATGTTGTGTGGGCCAAATGCAAACCTAAAATCATGATGTTTGCTTGACATAGGGAATGGCAAGTGTAGCCCAAAAGTCATGAGCCAGGAGTGACATAGGTCACTGGAAATATTGTGTGGGCCAAATGTCACAAACAAACTTGACATCTGGGCCATATAAGGTAGGCCTAAACTAAGGCAGCTACACTCACCCTTAGTCAGTGCCATTAATTGAGGCTAAATGTGGCCCACAGTTTGGGCCACATTTGGACCAAACATCTATTGCTACCTAATCCGTATTGAGTACATAAAGAAGATTCTTGATTCTTCTTTGTTAAAAATGGTAGAAAAACTAAAAATGGTTCTCTTCTTTCTGTTTGGATGCACTGATTGTTGATCTGGATTGTTGGGCTCAGCCTCTATTTTCAGAGAAGGCAGTTCATGACTTGGTCATGTCTGAGATGCTTGTATCAACAGAGGAGGTGTCAGGTTTGCCCTGATAATCTTCCAGAAGACAGACCTTTTCATGACAAGGAAACCCGGGGGGACAACTGGACCTAAGATCCTCATCCTAATTTAGACTAGAGGCTTTTCCTTGACGAGTACCGCTGATACTCAAGTCGGTGTCGTGTTTCTTCTAAGTGGAGTTATTCTTTCCAACAGAGACAGAAGCATTTTTGGACTCTTTCTCAATCTGACCCCACTTTGACCTGCTTTCCTTCCCACTCTGTTTGTGTTAGCTGATGACTTTCCTGGTTATTTCCTAATAATGAATCATTCTTATGTCCCTTTGTCATTGCACCTTTACCTCTCTGTAATTTGAAATGGAAAACCTGATGTTTTTCTGCAGGGTTTTGAACCTAAACAAACACCAAGATGTCGGGGTGAGTAGTCCTGTTTTGTTTTTCTCTAACTTTAAGAAAGTTCCTCAACAGTTTAACCTCTAAGCACATTACAAATTGATTGATTTTCTTTTAGGAAAAAGGTGTCTTCAAGTCGTAAGCATCATCTGAAGGTAAAAGATTCTTCAACATATATTTACAGTGAATTTTGAGTTACAGCTGGCAGGGAAAGCCTTGTCTCAATATTTCCAGTCTGCATTTCCATTTGAGATTACATGACTGTTTTTTGGGGTTGTTTTTGGCAGAGTTTGATGCTGTCCATTGCTAAAGGTATCCTGGAAGAGGAAGAAAGGGAGCGAGAGGGAGCGAAGAGGGGGTACATTGCTGAGACCTGTCCCCCTGTGTCCATGCCCAGGACCATGCAGGAGCTGCAGGCACGTCATAAATGGACACCAACACTTGTGCTGAGGATGTGCTTCAGTATATTTAATTTGAAATTCAATACTAGATACTATATTAAAATCCTGGCTTTAATTACAGTAGAAAATCACAAATCATTTGCAGTTAATACCTGCCTAAGTCCAGTGAGTTTTGATGCTTTTCGGTATACCTTTTCATTCATCCTGCTGCCTCTAACAGCAGTGAAATTATCAATATATGATAGACTGCCAGGTCCATTTGCAGCTATACGTGTCATTTGTCCACACTCTCCTCTTCCTAATATTTTGATTGAGGTTGGTTTTTGTTTCATTGGTCCCCAGAAGTTTTTTCTAAAACTTTCTTTTTTGATGCTTTTGCGAACCTTTCTGTGTGTGAGGCTTTGCCAGAGGTTTGCATACCATGCTGAATCCTAAATCACCTCAGTCAAAGTGACCACGCCCCTTATTTTAAGCCTTAACAAAATGAAAAAGAATGAAACAAAATGAAATGGGGTACAGTAAATAAATCGTGACCTTACAGTTTTTATGAAGGGAGAAATTAGCTTAAGAGACCAAATTTCTTTTTTTGTAGCAGGCTGTAAACATTCATTGCTGAAGTTGGACGTTTTTAACATGGGAGTTTATGGGACTGACTCACTTTTGGAGCCAGCCTCAAGTGGCCAATAGAAGAACTGCAGCCACCAGCTCCTTTGCTATGCATTCACCAGACAATTGAATGCACAAACACACAAACTTTGTACTAGGGAGCTGGCAGGCTAACGACCATAATGTCCAACATTTGCATTCTGACGTACAGCCCTGTCGGGTAGTGACTGGAAAAGCTCACACACGCACTGCAGGTGTGAAAAAGGCTTTTATGTCTGTGTTCAGGAGCTGTGCAAGGAGATCCACCGCAAGATCGATGCGATCGACGAGGAGCGATACGACCTGGAGATGAAAGTCAACAAAGCCGACAAAGAGGTAGAATATAACCCTCAGGCTGTGCTGCGTTTCAACATTTAAACTAAAGCTTCACTTTATCTTAAAGTCTTCCACAGGTAGGAAGAACATCATGTTAGATTTTGGGAAAGTATGAATAAAATTATGCAAAATACAGCACTGCTCCCCAAAGGGAAAACCCTCTAGATTATAAAGACACAAATATTCTTACTGTGCTTCCTCCCTCAGGACAAATTTTTAGCTCTACTTTTAACACCAGGGATATTTTTTCCACACAGCACTTTAATGTTCTGGAGTTTAAATAAAATTGAACTGTACTCAGTTTTTTTTGATTGATTGTACATATCACTTTTCCGAGGATTTTCCGTGCTGAAGGTGTTTGCAGCAAACCCTCATCATGGCCTCTGCGATCTGCTTTTCCAGATCGACGACTTGAAGATTAAAGTCCAGGACCTGATGGGAAAGTTTAAGAAGCCCGTATTGAGGAAAGTTCGTATGTCTGCTGACGCCATGCTGAAAGCTCTGCTGGGCTCCAAACACACAGTTAACTTGGACCTGAGGGCCAACCTGAAGCAGGTCAAGAAGGAGGTGAAAGAGGAGGTGAGGACCTGGTTGTCCTTGGTGATGCACGTTTTATAAACGTGTTTGTGGTTTTCTCAACAGAAGTAGCCAGTATTATTTATGAATGAGCGAGTACACAGATGAAGTGTGGATGAAATGAAGTATTAAGGAAAGCAGTCAAAAGATAATGACTTGTCTTTTCAACTTGCAAGTTAAAGGTTTCTTTCTTAAAGTCTTTATAAGTCATAAATACTGCAGAGGAATAATTCTGTTTCCGACTTTAGTATCCTACTGGGAATGTTCTCTTTTTTTATTCTTCTTTGCACGGTCTGTTATGGTTACCACTTTGAGTTTCACATCAAACAAAATTAAAGTGCTGTATTGTAAATGTATATTTGTGCTCGTCGTCCAGCCTATACACTTTCAGTAACATTTTAGTTAAGATTTTTAAAAATGAAAAAAATGAAGTAGATTTATTATTTGCTATTAGAATTTTTTCAGGTTTCTAGCATTTTGTCACTTTGAGTCTAAACCTAGATCTAATTTCATTAAATAGCTGTGACAGTTGGGTTCAAATGTGTCCCACAACTGCATTTTTCTTTCAGTCTCATTTGGCTTTGACTAACGGTGTCCAGATTAGGCCTAAATATGTCTGCTACCTGGGAAATGTGCCTGGTAGTGCTTTATTCAGACTATTTTTTACTTCAGTATATGACTGAGATTACTCTCTGACACTATTTAATGAAAGCACCTGATCCAGCTCTCATTTTTGGACGTCCTTTAGGACAAGGAGCTTCGTGACGTCGGTGACTGGCGCAAAAACATTGAAGACAAATCCGGCATGGACGGGAGGAAGAAGATGTTTGAGGCTGAGGCCTAAAAAAAAGTGCTTACATTATTTTTAGTCTCTGTTTGCCATTGACTGGTTTAGTCTCCTGTTTAGAAAGCACAGATTCATCTTTGAACTTGTAAACCTGTGAAAACCTTTACTGATTAAACACATGACACCTGCTGAAGGAGCTGTTTTGTCTTGCTTGTGGTAATACCAGCTGGGTTGAAACAGTTTTCTGGTTTACACTCATAGAAAGCAAAATGGTAAACCGTGATACAATCTAAAGAAAAACCCTGAATAACTGTGTGTTATGTTGGCCTATGAACATGGTGTGCGTTTAGCTGAAGAAAATAGAAATTATTTATTCAAAAAGAATAATAGAATAATAATAATAGTGAGTTTTTGAGGTATTAAAAAACCAACAGATAGGTAAATCTTAAAGTGGACCTTTTATGTATTTCATTATTTTCTGTCATACATATTGTTAGTCAGTTGTGGATGTTCATATTAAACATGATCAAAGTTTCTAACAATGAGGTCAGTGTATGTACAGTGATCTCTGTGAGCAAAACGCTCAGGCTGCAGACTGCTCTGAACACTCAGTTTCACACAGTTTTTCCACTCTTGACTCTGCACAGTGACACTGAGAGTGAATGGGCTCATTGATGACAGTCAGTGTTAGCAGATAATTAGAAGCATGTGGAATCACACAGGTCATTTAAGTATCAGCATTTGAAGTTTATCACCGTAATACCTTTGAGCAGGACTTACAGCGCTCCCAGCCTGAGTTTAACGTTAGCTGTGAGATCACTGAGTGGTCACCTTTACTTCTACTAATACTTTACTCTTTGAATTATTTTCATAGCTGCATGATGGCTTTTCAGTATCATGATGATTGTTTTTGAGAATATTTCTTAAATACTGCTTAACCTGGGGTCAGTCACTGACTTATTCGTAGCTAGTATTAAGTATGCGTATATCATGGCTGTGCTCATATGGTGGGAGGAGCTTAGAACTGAGGAGAGAGCTGCAGCAGAGCTGATTGAGGTGAGCCATTTCACTTCCACTTAATCCCATTATTCCAAAGTGGAGTGAGAGATAGTTTTCAATAAATAGGAGGGAATAGAGCTAAAGACCTAATAGCAAAATAAAACAACACTTATGCCCTGTGGTTTTTTTTTTACAGGGAAGCCCATTTTGCCAACAAAATGTTAGCATTCTGCTAATGCATGCTGACTGGTCCATTAAGGATTTATGACAGGACACACTCCCTGATGGCACCTGTTAGCTTGTAGTGCTGAGACGTTCTTAATACTTACAGAAAGGTCTTTTACTGCATTCAAAAGCCATGAAAAATCTAAAATGTAAAGGATGCCTATTTTCTCATCCCCTTTTATTAAAATCATGATGAGGACTGCTCAAAACCAAAGGTTTAGCCCACAAATGTGGCATTTTTGGGCTTTAGCTTCCTAGGACTCCTTTCATTCTGCACACACACTTCCTATGAAATCTTAAGTCCAGAGAGTCAGAGTGGGAGCATTTAGAGGTTCAATCTACAAATTGTGCCTTTTCTCTTTCTTTTCTAAATAGAGGATAAACTACTTCCAGTTTAGAATTTGGGAGGGCACCATCATGGATGCTTTGGCGTCCTCTGATGGTGCAGAGGTAAACAGCTTTTTGAGAGATTGGGTTGACTTGCACTCCTTTTTTATTATTATTATTTTATTTATAATTCTAAAGTTTGTAAATGGCTTGTAATTCCAGCCTTGATCGCTTGTGATGAAGGACAGCACAGATACAGCATGTGGATGAAGATGATGTGGTTTCTCTTTAGCTTGTGGGAATTTTAAAAAGCAGCGGATCTAATCCAGTTCAGAGCTCCACACTGAGTCGTATTTCTTGGCTGCTGCTGTTTTATGAGGTGCAAAGCCTGTAATGGTGTCAGGCTGACCAACTAGCACTCAAAATTCCCAGCAACAGGTGTCATTCTCAAAAGATCCTTGCTGGAGATTTAATTTTATGGTGACACAGAGAGTAATGTGACCCAGCACAACTTCATATGAATCACCTTTAACCTTAAACTGACTTTTACTGAACATACAGTTATTTGGAATTGAATCATCTTTTCTCATCAGTTTCACAATGTGACAGAAAAGTTGAATATCTCTTTCCGAAAGAGTGTTTGACCTCTGTCTTTGTTTCAGTAACAGCAGAACTTGATCTGCACAATGTGTCCAAACCTAATAACCATGGTCTTAATGTTCCAATGAGCTTCTTGTGATTTCAGGCATGGTTGGCTTTCTCTGTCTTCAAGTGCATCCATAAATGTTCGGTGGGGTTGAGGTCAGGTAACCGCGGAGGAAAGTCTGTGCACTCCTTGATGTTCAGTTTAAAGCTTTGCTGCCGCGGTATGATTTCTCCATAAAGACGCAAACCAGAGGGGGAAGCATGTCTCTGAAGAATAGGGTGCTGCTTCTCATGATGGAGTGAATTTTCTGATTTCTGACACTTTCACTCAGTTCTGATGCCACTTATTCAGCGAACTTGAGAAACAGAGATATTCCTAAAAGGTAGACAACAGCTCCTGGTTGATTTACATGAAAAAACCTGTGATGACTCAATTAAAGCAGACACATTATAATAGACAGACACGGCAGTTAAAGAATCCTGAGTTGAAATCGGAAGAATTCCACAACAGCAAAGGTGGTGGTGGGTCAGCTGATTATTTTTTGGTACAATTCCTTTAGAGGTTTAATGAAGCCATGCAACATTTAACCTTCATACGACTAAGTTACAGGCCCTTGAATTTTAAAGGGGTGGGTTGAAATTCATTTAATTTTTTCCAGCATTTTTGAGCCATCATAAGCTCTTAAATACACAAAATCTAAACATGAAATTTTCAAGGCTGAAAAACACACTTAAGCTCTATTTAAAAACTGCAAAAAGTGCATTTTGCGTAAACTTCCAAGGCCCATATCGTCATGTGGGATAGGTGGCTGCTCAAAACAAGTTAGCACATACGAAAGGTCTCCTTTTGACCTTTTAAAACACTGCTTTGGGGGCAAAGTGAGCAAACCTTTGTGATTCTATACATCAGTGACCAGTGAAATGAAAGTTAATTTAGATAATGCTCTAAAATAAGTAAGCAAAGAATACCAATTGGTGAGACTTATTTCTAGAACATCAGGGTGTCACCTAAAAGCTGCTTCAATTAAAGGATGGAGCTATCATGGTCATGGTTTACTGTTTAGTATTTAAGTTTTGATCCCAGTTTTGATTTAATATAAATGTTTTTTTGTTTTTTTTGTGTGTGTGTGTGTTTCTGAGTGTCCACATTTTCCTTTCTTTCCTGTCTTTTTGTTTATTAATCCTCCTTCAGTGCCTGACATTTGGGTTTCTCACCTTTTTGTTCAAAGAAATAAACACGGCCAATTCCACTAATCTGCTTCATTTTAATTTCTTACAAACTACTTTTAAATGAGTTTCAGATAATTTCTAAGTCTCCTTGAAAATATGACAGCTTTTCGATGTGGTCTCAGATTTTGGGACCTCATTAACAAAGAGGTGTGACGAAATTTCTTAAGGAGCAGAATTTCTCCAGTTCACTCAGCAACACGTCACAGGTAAGTGTCCTTTAAAAAATTATCTCAATGTTATTTTATAATGTTGTCTTAGTTTATTTTAACTTTTCATTTTAAATGTTTATGCGGTCTCACTTTATCCCCTACTTAAAATATCCTTACACCTTCTTCTTCCTAAAGATATTAAATGTTAATTACACTGTTTATTAAAGTTTTATAGGCAGTTAAAGTTAGGCTGTTACCAAGTATTTAAATGAATCAGTGTTAGATGAATTATTTCTGATATATTTGGGTTTAATAAAGCGCTCTGTTTTGACTTACACTTTTCTTTTTCCATTTTATTCAGACGAGTCTCTTCCAAAGCTCGTCTCTGCCGCAGCACGCTGTGAGTTCACCTTCCTCCTGTCTTTTTATTAAAAGCACAATCTGTAATGCAAATATAAAAATGAAAAAAGGTTTCTCAATTACCAAAGTGTCCAGTTTGCCAGTGTGTGTTTTCCTGCTCTATCTCTAAATCATTTCTGTCAGCATAAGTATATATAAGTGTTAAATGTGATTCATTAAATATCTCCGTGGTTTAATTACTTCCCTGAATTCTGCCTGTCAGAAGCTTGATGGCTCAAGATAATACAGATTACAATCTTAAAGGGCGGGTTATTTATAATGAGGGGAGCCGAGGAAGGGGGCAGATGACACTGTACTGTATTTCATGACCTTGCCAGCTCATTGGTTTGACCAGTAATCCACTTCCATAAAGAGAAAGTGCAGGATTTAGAGGGCCATGGGAGATTGCAATATATACCTTCTTAACACTTCGTCTGCCTGGGACTCCGTCCGTGTCTCTGTGACACCAACAGCTCGGCCGGTTAAAGTAAGATTTCCTTCTTTTCCAGTTTGACTTGTTTTTGTAGATCAGTTTTTGGTTGGTTGCAGCTGTAGATGCTTTATTTTGTCTTAGGAATTCCTGTTTGTTCAGATGAAAATGTCTCAGTGGAAGGTTGTAGATTTGATCTCAGAGGAGAATATTTTACGTGTGCTCATGTGATGATGAGGCTGTGTGAGTTTGAGTGGCTGGTGTTGGCGTCCAACCAAGTATTTTAAGATGGTGTCAGTTTGGTAAGTTTGTAGCGACCATAAAATGCCAGAGGGTCTCAAGGTTTGATGTCTTTTGGGTGTCGACATAATATTGAGTGTTAACACTGGAGAATTTGAGCAGTTTCCTCACATTGTAGTTGATGTTTATTTGGTATAATACTGTATATTACTGTGCTTATATTTATGTTTATTATACTGTATATTTTTTAGGATTTCAGAGATTAAAGGAGTAGTTTTCTGTCTTGACATGTGGTCGCTCTGCTGCATTGGCAAACAGTGATGTATGGTGTGGTGATGTGGCATGTTGAAAGGCAACACCACTACAAGGCATGAACCTGAAAATCGATCTGTTAGTGTTTATCCTCCTGTCAGCACTGAGGAAGAGGGAGGGGGGACAACGGAAGAAAACCTGGCCTAATCTTCAGGCTTTTGCCTTCATATTTTACACGTCAGTTTAATCCCCACTTACCAAATTTAGCCTGTTTTTTCTCCACAAGCATTAAAACATGTAAGTCTAATAAGGCAAATTTTGCTTGGTTTTTTGGTTCTTTTTTTTTTTCCTTCTGTAGTCTGGACAACAGCGTATCCTTCTCTGTTATATGGTTTTATGGTTTTTGTTGTATCCATATCTATATTTTGGTGTAGAAATAATTTGTTTTTGAGGAAAAAAAATAACAAAACTTAATTTCATCTTTTAACTTCTCAGAGCTATGGTTAAAGTTATGTTCACATCTATGCCTTTATCTGGAATTTGCAGCTGTTTGGAAATGCATGTAAGAAACTTAAAAGATGACATCTTCTACTACCTGAAACTACGCTTATATAGCATGTGCACACTAACCCCAATCAGAGACCTAGTGGGTGTTCCTAAAAATATATTTTAATACACATTTTGTTTGTTTATTAGCACTTTTTTCAAATAGTTTGCACCCTTTTTCCTTTTTTTGTGGCTGTTAAAGCTTTTGGTCCACAGTCATCTGTTGATACTTTCCTATAAGTGTTTAAGCTATAGTAAAGCCTCATTTAGTCTTTTTCTCCAACACAGGAGCTTTTACGATGGATTTAATGTAGGTTTTTGTACTGAATTGAAATGTCTCTTGTACCTTCTTGTTTTTATTTTTGAACATGTGAAGCAGTGTGTGTATGAGGTCAGCTGGCAGACTATTTTTGTGATTTGCTCTAATGTCTTGGCAGTCTGAGGGATGTTCTGTGGTGTTGGGTTACTGTGAATCCTGCTATCCTTCCTCCAGAGACAATCCTACTCATAACATGCACACACACTTAAGATAAAAATCAAGACCTCTGCAGATATGATTTTATCTCCAGAGCAACATGCTGTTATGCCCTTAAACATTTGAGTGCCCTAAAATACCCTGTCTGCCCTGGAGATACCCCCCTTGCCTGCCTGTTATTGGTTTACAGGTGGCAGCTATTTGTTCCTGGTCAGTTATGTGCTTTAGGATGCCTGCTGTGGTTGTCACATGTCTTTTCTTTTAAGACGAGCCTGTTGTCGTTTTTTTTCCTGCATAATGAAAACGTTAGGAACAGCTGTGACTCCAGAAATAGTCTTAATCCTTTCCTCCATCACAGCTCCTAAACATTACACGCAGTTCAGGCAGTGACTATCTAGCCTCTGAGGACCTCCAGAAGTGTCTTCTGGCTGGTACTTTAAGGGTTGGTTTACCCATCTAGTGATATCTAACCCGGCAGATACTTTGAGTTTTGTTTGCCTAGAGCAAACTCTAGGCAAAAAAAAAAAAAAAGCTTTGCTCTTGCTCTGTCTGCAAGCTAAATGAAACGTCCAGCTGATACTACGGAAATTTCAATCGTTTTTCATGCCATGAACCAAAGTATTGGGAGGTTCTAATGATCTGATGTTGTGCTAGATGAAAATTCAGAGGATCACCAAAGTTAGTGAAGTTGTTGTTAAGACAACTGAATTACAAGCACAAATGTCACACTGGAGGAAGAGTTAGAATAACTGAATATGTGGGCTGACAGACTGACATTGCCATCCATAGACATGTCTGAACAAATTGTTTTCTAGGTATGAAACAGGATCTATGAGGATAATAAGAGAAAGAAAGAAAGTACCTTTCCAAGAGAAAACCTATACAAAATCTTAATTGATTATGGCTTAGGTATGGATTATAAACTGACAAAATACATTCAAAATTGGGAATTGTTTCCAGTTCAGCCAACTCAAGGCTCTGTCCGTATTCTCAGCACAAAGTCCAGGCCTTGGTGAGGAACATGTCAAGTATGAGAACTTCAGAATCCATCTCTGCTTTTTGCAGATAAAGTGGTTCTGTTGGCTTTATCAGACCATAACCTTTAGCACCCACTGGGATATTTTGCAGCCAAGTGTGAAAGTCATCACCTTCAAGTCTGAAGCCACGGTTCTCTGCCGAAACTACGCATTGCACCCTCTGGGTTGGGGGTGAGTTTCTGTTAAGGAGTTTAAATATCTCGGAGTCTTGCTTAGCTGTGCTGGCAAAGTAGAGTATAAGATGGGCAAGCTGACTGGTGCAGCATTAGCAGCAATGCAGGACTTTGACAGGACCACTGTGGTGACGAGGCACGGGCCATAATGCAGTTAACTTTTGATTTAAAGGCCGATCTACGTTCCAACTCTCACTCATGGTTATAAGCTCTGGGTAGTGTCCAAAAGAATGAGAAAGATGTAAGAAGCCAATGTAGAATAGCAGAGCTCAGCCTTGGAAATTGGGTTGCTTGGACATCTGCTCCTTTGTGTCAAAAGGACCAAGCTGAGGTGCTTTAGTGCCTTCCTTTGGAGGATTGACAGGCACGTCAGGTTGGAAGGAGACCCCGGGGTAGACCCTGAACCCACTGGAGGTATTGCATGTCTCATCTATCCTGGGAACGCCTTAAGCTCTTCCAGGAGGAACTGAAAAATGTTGCAGGGGAGAGTGACATCTAGAATACCCTGCAGAAGATATGATACCCAGCTTTGGGTAAGCAGAAGAAGATCGATGGATGGGTGGGTGTTAAAAAACATGCTTCATTAATCACTGCTGGTATCACAAGGAAAGGAGAAAGTAACTTGTCTTTATAGACAGGTTGCTGAAGTGGATGGTTTGGCTTCAGACCACTTGGTTGTGTTTCTTACAGGCATGAACACCTCAAATCATTATGTTCTTTATATCAGTGCTGGACATTGTAAACCTCATCCTGCATATTGTACTGTGTATGTATACAGCTTATTATCATCCTACTGTTATGTTAGCATCACACCAAAAGTAGGCACTTAAGTAAAAAGAATTGACCTGTGCGTGGTGTTATAAGCACAGTCGCAAGATCAACGAACCAAATTTCATGGCAATCCACAGTTGTTGAAATGTTTCCCTTCACAGTGTTGGGCCTGTAGCCCTTGAGCTGTGCTGCTAAAAATAGTGGCACGGTCCCTGTAAGGCATTAACACGTCCTGGGTTACAAAGTGCCGTTCCATGAAATTTCCTGGAATTAACATGACGTCTTAAGATAGAATTCACATGGTCCAAACATGAAATGTGAGACAGGTGTGTGTGTAGGAGAGCATTAGAGAGAGGAGATGACTTTAAACATGATGTCGTTTGACACTGAAATAAAAATGTGGAGTTTAGCTTTCACCTTTTCACTTGCAGGTTATTGTGAAGCAAATATGAGCTACTTCTGTCAAGTGATATTGTAGGGATGTGTGATTTAAACCATGAGTGGTGGCTAGCTGTGTGCAGCCAGACTACAAGAAGCATTTTGAGATATTTTTACTCCACCTGTCAGCAGAAAGCTGCATGAAATCACATGATTTTTAAGACTCTTTTCCCACTTAATAAAAAAAAGTATACTGAAAGTCTACCTTGTTAGTGCCCCGCACAGAAATAACACAACCATGCTATTCTTAGATCTTTGCCACTGCTGCCAATGCTGTTAACATGTCAAAGGAAGACACACTATACTGCCAAAAGTATTCACTCACCCATCCAGATCATTGAATTCAGGTGTTCCAATCACTTCCATGGCCACAGGTGTATAAAATCCAGTACCTAGGCATGCAGACTGCTTCTACAAACATTTGTGGAGGAATGGGTCGCTCTCAGGAGCTCAGTGAATTCCAGCATGGTATCGTGATAGGATGCAACCTGTGCAATAAGTCCAGTCATGAAATTTCCTCGCTACTAAATTTGTATTGTTAGTAGTATAACAAAGTAGAAGCGATTGGGAACGACAGCAACTCAGCCACGAAGTGGTAGGACACGTAAAATCACAGAGCGGGGTCAGTGGATGCTGAGGTGCATAGTACACAGAGGTTGCCAACTTTCTGCAGAGTCAGTAGCTACAGACCTCCAAACTTCATGTGGCCTTCAGATTAGCTCAAGAACAGTGCGTAGAGAGCTTCATGGAATGGGTTTCCATGGCCGAGCAGCTGCATTCAAGCCTTACATCACCAAGCGCAATGCAAAGCGTCGTGGCATAAAGTATATGCAGTGGCATAAAGCATACCGCCACTGGACTCTACACAGGACACAGTGGAGACGTGTTCTCTGGAGTGATGAATCACGCTTCTCCGTCTGGCAATCCGATGGACGAGTCTGGGTTTGGCGGTTGCCAGGAGAATGGAACTTGTCTGACTGGATTGCGCCAAGTGTAAAGTTTGGTGGAGGGGGGATTATGGTGTGGGGTTGTTTTTCAGGAGCTGGGCTCGGCCCCTTTGTTCCAGTGAAAGGAACTATTAATGCTTCAGCATACCAAGACATTTTGGACAATTTCATACTCCCAACTTTGTGGGAACAGTTTGGGGATGGCCCCTTCCTGTTCCAACATGACTGCGCACCAGTGCACAAAGCAAGGTCCATAAAGACATGGATGAGCGAGTTTGGTGTGGAAGAACTTGACTGGCCTGCACAGAGTCCTGACCTCAACCTGATAGAACACCTTTGGGATGAATTAGACTGGTGACTGCAAGCCAGGCCTTCTCGTCCAACGTCAGTGTCTGACCTCACAAATGCGCTTCTGGATGAATGGTCAAAAATTCCCATAAACACACTCCTAAACCTTGTGGAAAGCCTTTCCAGAAGAGTTGAAGCTGTTA
>VUQI01053766.1:2961-15661 GCA_015106735.1 Paratilapia polleni | reverse complement strand
TCCTTAGTCTCAGTCCAGCACTTCCAACAGACATTAACAATCCATGCATGCATGGCTTGAAACTACCACAAAGACTTTACTATCAGTGGGAACCCTCGTCCTTTTGCCACACATTCACCCATGAAACTTGCACACACACAGTCATAGAGTGCACAGATGTAAGGCCTTGGCACTGAACTTAACAATGAGACATTTGATAGTGGTTACACGCCTCCCAAATGTTTACTGGTGTACTGTATGACACGCTGACTACATTCCCCTGGGAATGTGGGCAAGAATTAGATAATTAACTAGTAGAAGGCATTCAGGAATGTTTTTAACTTGAGGCTTATCTACAGTATTTTGTAGCCACACTAATGTCATGTCACCCAAACATGACTTATCTTATTTCCTGTAAGCTTTTCTGATAACAGCCTCTAAAGCCAAATAAACTTAACAAAACTAGTAACTCGTAATCTTCACCTAATATCCAGGACCTGAGTTGGAGCCATTGGAAATTGTAGGATTTAATTACCCTAATAGCCAAAGACATGCATATTTGGTTAATTAGTGATTTCTAAATTGGCTATTGCTGTGAATGTGAGTGTGAATGGTTGTTTGTCTCTCTGTGTTACTGGCGACCTGTCCATAATATACCCCTCCTTTTGTCCTGTGACAACTCAGATAGGCTCCAGCCCCCTGCAGATTCTGAACTGGATAAACGGTTAAGAAAATGGATGGATGGATATTATTAAAAACACACCATTGGATATTCTGAATTAAAACTGAATACGTTTGTTATTAAAGTTTTGAGCCATAAGCACACATTTGTTTAAAATTCATTAAAAGTTTATTAAACAGAAATAAGAGACTGATTTTTGATGAAGTAGCCTTTATCAGTCTTTATAAGTCTTTTGTGGCTCTAGAGAAGCTATAATAGAAAAAGATTAGCTGTGCACTCAACTTTAAATGCTAAACAATGTATCAGGTGCAGGTCACAGCAAGTGTCAAAACAGACAGAATGCTGGCACTCACTGATAAATACTCATCCTCATAGTGTGGGAATATCTTTCATCTTGCTTTTGCATCGGGAACCACAAAATGTGAAGTTTAAAAAGCATGGACATATACCAGGCTGGAAGTGTTGTTTGCATTAAGGTAGGGGTTTTCAAGGTCCGACAATTCCTCTTTAATGATGGAATTTTGTATTAGTAGCTTCAGTCAGAAATGTATCCACTATAGACACTTTTACACTCCATTTACACTGCAGAAAATGTGTCATGGAATCTGATGATTCTCATACAGGATCTGGGGTTTTAAGGAGCATCTTGATTTGACTTGATTTGACTGAAGTATGAGTGTGAAAACAATTGTGTTCTTTAACTCAAGCTGCTATATTACTTTTGAAGTCCCTTTATGCCCTCCATGAACCATGTTATAGGTACTTATGAAGCTGCAGCTGCTGACTGTGTTGACAATAAAGCCAAAACATCAGGCATAACTACAATAATTAACTTGCTGTTCTGTTCCAAACAGTGGTATGCACCTGTCCCTTTCACCCCATAAATTATCTTCACCTTATGGGTCTCACTTTTCACCCTTCCTTAAACTCTACCATGTTGTCCCTGGGAAGGTGTGTCACCCAGTTTGAAAACCCTTAAATTAAGGCAAGTATAGGGATCATTGTTTGTGGAACTTGACAAACACTAGGAACTAAAGATCAGGGCACCTTGACCTCTATAGTATTGACTTTGACAATTTGTCTTTCTGCCAGATCTTATGGGAGTGCAATTCTAAATTGTCGAAATACACATTTAATGTACTATAGCAGGAGCATAGATCTCCAAACATGTCTTCTTGTAAGTTCTTCTGTAAAAAGTCTCAGAGGCCCAATCAAACCAACCACATTGGCAACTCTTAATCATTACCTAATGTCTGGTTCCTGAGCTTACATGGAGGTGTACGGAGATTTAATTTAACTAATATTAAAAGCACTGCATGAGATTTCCTAAGAATAACCAAAGACTTTCATTTGGGAGCACATTTTCATATGTGATATCTGATTTGAGTGGCACATCAAAACAGCAGCCACCCCTGTTTGGCACTGACAATGAAAGTTTGCCTTGTAACTTTAAGCTGCACAATACCAAACATCAAACAAACACAGTGTCAAATCTAATGCCAAAGGCAACAGCAGACTGCAGAAATCTAAGAACTTAGTCACTGCACATATCAAAAACTGAATTGTTTGAGATTTTTTACATAAGACCTTTTAGATTTACCTAAGTGTAGTTCATGTAGCTATTGTTGCTCTGTCTGTGGTCCCAGTTGCTGTTTTTATTGTTATACTGTTACCCTGGAGCAAGATCAGATAGAAGAAACTGACATCTGCTTGGTACTCAAAGGAAAGTCATTCAAGAGTTTTATTGGGAATAGGGAATTATTTCCACTCAATTTGGATGCTTCAGTATTAGCCTTTACTATCTATTATGTGGACAAAAAAGAAATCAATAAAACACTTCATACAGCAACATCATACGAACTCAGAAAAGCACTTCACAGGGATTTTTGTGGAGTATTTGATGTTACTGGAGAATTCCCCTTTATGTATCAGACATCTAGTGCTTTGATATTGAGGAAAACTTGTGATGAATGTGATGACTTTTCAGGCAGGTCTCTGGGGCTCTAAAAGGCGTCTTTTTCCTGTTTTTTTTTTAAACGAGTTTTGGATGCTTATGTGCAATAGACATTGGAAATTATATCACACTGAATCTACAAATATGTGTAACACATCTGTGTCCAAATTGGACTGATGGATGAATGAGAATTTAGACAAAACAGGTTTTGGATGTTCCTTAACAGCCTCCTTGAGCTGTGCATCACAAGTAACTGTAATTCAAAATTCTTGGATGACCCATTTGTTTTATAGCATGGACACAGAGCATGTGACACAAGCGATGCCTTAGTTTTCTAGCATTTGAATTGTAAGGTGAATAACTGTAAGGTGATAAATTCATCAAAAAGTCCTTGTAGTTCTTTGAGTAATTAATTTCATCCATTTCTGATGGCTGACTGCAACACTTATTGAACTTAACCTTTCCTACATGTGTTTCTGTCAAACCTTCCACCTAGTGATGTATTATTAAGCTTACAGATACATCAAGGCATATGATTTTTTTTTATGCATAACGTGCTGAAAAATTGTGCGCCAGAATTATTCAAAAATAGAAACTATGCTCTCCCACCCCGAGCATATATTCATTTTATCACTTTCAAATGTGCTTTTTTTGGTAAAGAAACCTACTTCTGGTCAACACATTCAGGACATTCGTATCTCTTTTCAGTGTTTGTACAGTAATAGACACACATGTCTAGCACACTTTTGGGCTGTGAACACGAATAGGATATGGGGAAGTAGACGTTACTCCCACTGAATCCTTGATTAATGTGACATCACCAGCAAACTTGCTGTTGTGTACTGACATTACCAGAGAGACTCTGTGCAGCAGAGGGCATATGAAGGCCAGAATGGTTCCTGAATGTATAATGTATCCCTATATGTCTGAACAGTGACAAAATGACAGCAGATCTGGGGGAAAGTAGGAATAAACTACCTAAAATGTGTAAAGATAACCCTCTTATCATATTGTGTTTACAGTGTGATATGGTATTCCACATGGCCTTTGGCACAGGCATCTTCTAAATGTCATAACATTCATAAAATATAATGCAATAGGCTTATCTTCTTCTGCGTTCAAAGTCTTTGGTAGGGCGAGTTTATGTTTAAGCAAATCCATGAAATCCACAAATGTCTGTGAACAGCCTCCCACTCAAATTGTTACGCCTTTTGACAGCCAAAGAAAGACATATTCCGTTTGTTCTCAAGGAGCTGTTTGCAGTTACTAAATTGGCCAAGTCACATTTATATCTCCTGATAGGAAGTCCACCGGGAAGCTCAAGAAAAGATGAAGAAGGAAGGAGTGCCAGCGGCAGAATCATCTCTGCCTGGCACTGTTTGTTCTTGTCAATGGTCTGCTAGTCTCTCATTGTCTGTTGAGTGTTTGTGTGCCACTTTCTGTAAAGGAAAACCCTAAAGTAGTGGTACTCTCAGTGGTTGTCTGTTAGATCTTTCCAATGCTGTTTATTCAGTCATCACCAGCTGCTGTTCTCTGCTTTTGTCTGTTGATATATGCGATTTAGCCAGCCACTGAGTAGTGGCTGTGAGGTTTATTTGCAGTTGGTCAAACTGTAAATCAGTGGCTCAGACTAAGTTTGCAACTCAGCAGATTTTTAAAAATTTTCTTACCTGTGATTTCATTTCATTTTTCAAGAAAATTGCATTCCAATAGTGCTTTGTTAAATAAAACACAATAGGGAGATGAGATGGAATCAAGGAATACAAATTGGATGCCAAGTACCCACAAGATTTAACTTTGAATGGAAAGAAAATGCAGGAGAGAAAACATTACTAAATATGCAAATCTGAGAACTGCTGCAATTTAAAATAAGACAACGTTTCAGTGAGAAGGTACACTGTAAATCTTTGTCCTGGCATTCCACGGTTTACCCATAAAAGTATACACATATTCACTTTCACGTTTCCCTCTACACATACATCCCTCCTCTCATTACCACATTTGGTACACAGCGAGGGAGTTTTCAGAGCCCTATGTAGGTCAGGGACAGGGTGTGTAGGAGTTGGCTTCATCTCTATTCTATGATGTATCTCATTTTCCCCACAAGAATAGCTTTCACACAACACCACTCCTGGGCCTCTTTTATTTTTCTAAGCTTGAGACTGTTTGATGGCTTGTCCAAATGCCTTCTTTCAAAGAAAGTTTGCTCAGAATACCTGTCATTTTAATTCTGAGGCGGTTATTTCAAGTTAAAGATTCTGGGTTGCAGTTTTCCATTAGTGTTCTCAAGCAGAACCTTTGTTTAAGCCACCAGCTATCCTGTTGACTTGTAATAATTCATAAATATCAGTATCTCCAATATCATTCTTATGTTTGTTCAATCCAACTCTATAGTGAACAATTCTCCAGTCAGCAAGGCTTTTATCCGTGGAAGCATAGTGGCAGAAACATTTCAATAAACTTGGTATTAAGCTTGGGTGGTGTCTATTTTTTGACGTTTTACATTTTTACCCTCCTAACATTTCACTCTGGTATGATGAAGATGATGATATTTACATTTACCAAAAAAAAACAAGAAAAAAAGAAAACAAAAAAAAGCTGATCTGCTGGTGGTATAAGTTTCTGTAGTTATGGGTGTGAATGACTGGCCGACTAAATGATTAAACTTTGCTACTCGGCTCGCTGGCACCAGATATATTACTTTGTTAAACTAATTATAATGTCGTCAGGTACTGCAGTCAATGCTGCACTGTACCCCAACACCTCCGGTCCCCCATTATAGCTGTAATCAAGCATAGTGAAAAGTGAAAGAGATGAGGCAATATTTTGAGCTAGAAAATGAACAGCTGTATGCAGCGTCGGCAGACCCGGGGGATCCAGGCCTGTCCATAAAGGTTACTGTGGCCCCTCAACTGAATTCTGCTAACATACTTTTACAGCTATAAGTAAAATTAAGTCATTCAGTCTCATAATGAAGAAGTTAAACACCACTGCCGATAAGTTATTGCAGTAACAACCCAGCTCATGTTAAATGGTAAATAATAGCTTAGTGCATCTGCAGCCATCGCTTAGCATGACTTTGGAGTACACTGATTTTGGACCACATGGTCTTATGCAATTCAGACTTTATGTACCCCTCATGTCACTTTGGAACCAGAAAATTATAAAACAAATAGAAATTTGTTAAGGAGATTCTGCATTCACAGTCAGTGACCCCAATTGTCCTAGTGTGTGATGAGTTCATTAATCGACTTCTGCACCTTGATAAAATGTGTATGGCTGCAATTATGCATACTGGTTCCTGCTGTGGTTTAAAGAAGGTTATTTCTGCTTGAATCTTTGTGTAGCCTGTAAAGGTGGTCCAGTGTACATTTGTTTTTTTTTAAACCTTGCATCTTAGTTTATATAACTTCTGTTTTGTGGACATAGCATGTGTGACTGCAAATACAACTGTGCATGTAAGTGACACTATGAATGCACTCTCTCCTCTTTAAAAAAAAAAAAAAAAAAATGGTTGAGCCAAATGCTCCATTGTCAAAGTTGGTTGCCCATCCATTCTATATGCTCTGATTCCAACCCTGATTGTTTATAGGCTGTGTCAGAATAAATTAACATAGTTAAAACCATTTCACTAAAACATTGCATTACCACATATAGTACAGGTACATGGGTGTTAACTTACAGAGAAAGAAGGCTGCTGTAGCTAGCACTGCTATCATTAGTGGCACTCTGATTATTTTTTTACTTTTAGACTAGCTGATTACTCCAAATTAAAATTTCCATTTAACTGATAATGAAATTAGTGGTTCAGGACACTTCTTTTATAGAGTCTTGTTTGAGGACCCGTTCCAGCGTGCAATCATACACTAGCAAGCCGAACTGAGATCCTGTTTGAAATTTTACCCTATGTAGCCACAGCTTTCTAAAATAGTCCGCATAGCTTTATCTGTGTTGGCCAGCTCACCTTTATCACCCAAAATACCTCCAAACAGTTTACTAGTTACACTTTGTTTAACTCTTGCAATCACCACATTTCATTGCTAACTAGGCTCAGTTAAATGTTCCACCTTTAGGGACTGCCCTCTGATGGCATTTTCATGCAGTGCTCTACATTATATAACCTCAGTAAAGCATCTTAGTATCTATTTAATAGAAAGAGGAGCATGTGTTTTTTTGTTTGTTTGTTTTTTTGGGATATTATTAAAAATCATACTGTTGGGATTTCTAAATACCCCAGTATAACAAAATACTGTGATATTGCCCAAGCTTTATTAAGACTGCTGTTTTTTTTTTAAATAACATTCATACTACTTATTTCTTAAAAAATCCTCCTTTCTTTTACAAATTTGTATGAGCTATACCATAGACTGCACAGCCACAGCCCAAATGTCCAATGAGCTAATCAGTATTCCAGTGACAAATGTAGAAACAATTCTTTTTGAGGACAGAACAGAAGTTTTCCATCCACAAAAGAGTCATTGTTGATTTGAGCAGTGAGTGGGCCGAATGGAGAAACTGTGTATGTGGTACAGAGGTTGTGAAAGAGTCCAAAGGCTGTGGTGGCATGTAGCTGTTAACAAGCAGTGAACTTTCTGAAGAAAGGGTTGCCTTCTTGATAAAACTATTCTGTTTTGTGTTAATTTAAATACTTCTACATGTTTGTAATTTTCCAGCATTTTTTTTTTAAACTATAGTTAAGTTTTGGATGCTTGAATCCATCCTCCAAAGATCACTGCCAAAATCAACATTCTCAATCTGTGCAAAAATGCATTTGTTTTATCTAAAAATGACATGAGGTAAGTCAGATGAATCAAGATGGTATCTTCTTAAGTTATGTCTTTTGCCTTCTTCTATAGAATTTCTCCTGTGTTTCCAGAGGCGAGTGTTTCCTTGTTCAGCAGCAATGGATTGATTAAAAACACAAAGAGGGAATTATGTAATAAAACACAGCAAATTATTCTGTGCATTTGGGATCTATTAATTGCCTGAAACGTTATATGCACAGAAGAAAAATCTGTTTCAGTGTTCATGTTGGTATCTTATTTATGTTTCAAGATTAAAATGAAAACAAGTGAACCTATTCTTTAAGCACATTTGAATTAGCACTGAACGCCATCTTTATACCAGGACCATGGCACAAACAAACATCATCCAAATTGAGCTGTCAACAAGCAGTAAAAGCTAATGAGAGCCGTAACAGACATTGTCCTTGTGTCCAGGTCAAACAAAATTGCTAACAATGATTTTTGCAATCCGCAAGCAACATGTTTTATGGCTGTGTTCCCTTGCAGCCATCCCATGTTTAGCTGCCTCCACTCCATGCTGTCATTTTCCCAAAGCAGCCTGACAAACTGCCCCACTAATCCCAACAATGTTCCAGCACTGGAAGCAGTTTAGTGCTAATCAAAATGCAAAGCAGATGCTGGTTTCAGGAGTGGTACACTAAAATGGGCCAAAATGGAGCCAGAAAATCCCCACTTCTCTTAAATATTTAATAATTGTGTATGTGGCAATTCAATACCTTGAGGGAATATTTGTCATAGAAATTTGAGCTTTATTTTGAATTTTTTTATTTATTTAATTTTTTTGATGACTGCAACTGAGAATTTTGGTACCATGTCTGCAAAATCACATTCAAGTAGCCTATATTATGTGTACCTGTACTGGCGATTAAAAAAAAAATATATATATAATTTCTAAAACAATCATGTTTTCATTGATAAAATAAAATCAGCTTCTTAGATAATTAAGGTCTTCAGTATTAGGGCACATGTTTTCAGTAGGTATATGGCAATAATCTGCCTCTAAGCCTCCTCAGACTTTGATTTAACAAGCCTACCAGTCTTTCTAATGGCCATATGTTTGTAGTGGTGGGATTATACTTTGTCTCTTTCTCTGTGCATCCAAAATACAGAGTTGTCTATTGTGTGAATGCCTTCATTTTCTCAGTATGTAGTCAAACAGTTTTAAAAAAGTATATGGATGTCATTACTGCAAGAAAAGTACAGTCTTTTTGATGTGACCTAACTGCAGGGTTAACAGTTCATTTTCCTTGAGTTCAGTGTTGTTTAGTGCAACACAGATGTTTATCTCCAACTTATTTTGCATGTGGCTGTTTTGTTAAGCAGCTTTGGTATGTTTACAAAGATAAGACAACATTCCAGTCTTTAAGTCTATTTACTTTTTGCCTTTATCCTAGTAATTAAATGTGGCAATGGGAGTTAAAAAAAAAACTCCAAACATTTAATGTCTGCACAATGTTCTGTATTAGATCCAGAAGACTATTACAACCACCATCTTTTCTCTGCTTTTGAAATATTTGAACAGTTGCAACCCTCTGAGAAGATTTAGTGTTATCATCCTGTCATTCAGTGCGTTAAGTAACCTTATCTTTTTCAATGCTCAAATCTTTTTTGATTACATGGAATCAACCATTTTTCAATTTATCTGTTATGAACATGTTACGAACAAAAGCATTTACAGTCATATTTTCACTCTTTTTCAGCGATTATGTCTTCTATGATGTCTCAGCAACCACTAAAAGAGGATGAAGAGGAGGATGATGAGGAGCAAGGGGAAGAATTTGTGTTTGATGACAGTACAGATGAGGATAAACTTCGGGAAGACAGTAAAGGGATTATGGATTGTGCCAGACCTGTCCAAGTGTCAAAAAATCAGGACAATGTGACATCAGGCAGTGTATCCCAAACATTTACAGACGGCACACAAACACCTAAAACTTTACCTTCCGCTGGACCAGACAGCATGACCACCAAGGACCCAGCTTCAAATTCTACCACAGGTAACTTGTTTTCAGGAGTAATATATTGTTCAAATTAAGGCTGATTAGATTTTGGTTGTTAACCAGCAGAGCTCAGTTTAGCTGTTGTCCTTGTAGTTATACCACTAAGAGTCTACACCCTAATAAATGTACTTTAAAATAGAGGCATTAGATAATTATCTTTATTTTTGCTTAGCAAGTTACTTTTTTATTTTTTTACACTAATAAATAAATTCTACAAAACAACATAAGCAATTGCCCATTCTAATGTGTACTGGGTGCTGGGTGCTGTGCAATTCTGATTATTATTATTTGAGCAGTTCTTTATGCAGTTATTTATAGTAAACAGATGTAACATTTTTTTTGTATATTTAAATGGTGAGGGAATTGCCAATTTATGTTTTAAATGACTAGATAGAGTGCATTTGAAATCCTTTTAATTCCATCAAAGTTAGCTGTTAAAATCCAATGCAGCCCCACATCAAACCGATAACAGATCATGGGATTTCATTTTAGTTGATGGGCCACATACAGTCCAATATGGTCTCAAGTGAAACCAGTGAAACCACTGCATAATAGGATATATTAAATAAATTAATTAAAAAAAAGAACCTTCAAAATGTCTTTATTCCTTCCTCTTTCTTTATTTAAGAAAGGCTTTTCATAAAAAAAGCTTTCAAAAAGCTGAAACCAAGTGAAAGACAGCCCCTATCAACTGGCTTAAAAATTCCCCAGGCATCAGAAAGTATTAGGCTATTTCCTGGTAAATTATTTTCTGATTTAATGAGCCTTCCATTTACAAAACAGGCGATGAACAGCCTGAGAGTCTCCTGCCATTACATGCACATTACAATTTAAGGTTCACAGTCAAAAGGTGCAAAACCTTGACAATAACAGTCTTTGAGATTCAAACAACTTGTCTAGATCTTGAATGACTTATAATTTTCCAGACATTTGCACACCTGCATAATAATGCTGGCAGGAAAAAAATATCCATTTTAATGTAAGCCATCCACTGGGCCCCACACCTTGTTAACGAACAGTCAGGCAACAATTTTGTAGGTACTTAAACTGCTAACTCCTAACAGTTAGCTTAACCATGATGACAGCCCTGTTTGTCACAGAGAAGCAGCACAATCCACCTCCCCTTCCTGGGAATGGGCATCAGACATACAATCTGCCCCCTGAGGCAGATGGGTGTTTCTGTCTTGAACCAAGGATCTTTTGCAAGTAAGGTGAATGTGTTAACCACTCCACCATGGAGCTACCTACTGCATAAAAATACTTAGCCTATTATCTGTATTATATTTTGTTAATATTGGATTATGATTACCTATGTGAAAATTTCCAGATGTGGAAATACTATATAATTTACAAAATGTTTTGAGTCGTATTAGCAAATAATTGTATCTTAATAATTATGTAAATCCCTCTCAAATGTAGTGAGGTATAAGTATGAATTAGAATAAAGTCAGAAGTTTAAGTGAAAATGTAAGGAATCAAAAATGACCACCTATTCTGGTTACAATAGACTATTAAAAGTACAGCTGAAAGTACATATAGAATAGAATGGAACTTTGTTATCCACAAAGGTGAAAATAACTGTACTGTGATATTTTGCACCTCTGAAACTCACATGCTTCATCCACTTGTTATGCAAACTTTCATCAAACTACCCCTGGGCATAACAGTGAACTTCTACCTACTTTGCCACTGCCTAATAGCTTGTAAGCTGAGATGTAAATTTGATTTTTCTTTACTTAATGTCATCAGTTTTACGTAGCCACACAGAGTCTGAGTGACTTCAACCAGTTATATGTGATTTTTAAAAGGATTTAATTGTTGCCTGAAGCAGACAGGCATTAGAGAGCAGAGTTAACTTTCCTCTTAATTGGATGAACTTAGATATTAGTATGATATATTTACTACCTGGCTAATTTTGGCAAACAGTTCCTGGTAATTACACGCTCAGATAAAGAGGGAGATTTAGGTCTTGAAGAAGTTCTGTTGGACAAAGTGAAGTGGTTAGTGCTTAATTAAAAAGCCTTTTTAGCAAGTGTATGTGTGGTAATCCGTTAAGTGGGCTGTGGATGCGTAGGGGAATTCTGGGCGTCAATAATAGTGTGCAGTGGAGGTCTTATGTAATCGAGGGCTGAGAGCAGCTAAAATTTAGATTCTTCCATCCCTTAGATGCACAAGTTTATGTGAAGGGAGCCAAAGGAGATCCATCATAGCCTTTGTTTCACCACACCTGTTTTGTACATAGGTATGCTGTCAGAATACACTACAACCATGCAAACCAGTTTTTCTGCTTAGTTGCATTGGTTTTACTAAAACCCAAGAATTGTATTTACAGTCTTAACACAAAGTTATCTTATTAAAAGGAGGAGTAAATAAAGGTAAAGTAAATACAACAGAGACACAAAATGTCTTTTTATCATTTAGTTTTCAAATCTTTTGCATATGTGCTTCCTTTTCTTTGGAATAGTTTGTCTCATGGTTGCTGTTTTGCTCATTTTGACAGATGTTCCAGTTACTGAGTCACCCAGTTGGTAAGTTGCCTCTGATTACTAGCAGACCATGGGGAAAACTACCAAGGGGCGGAGGAGAGTAACTTCATAAAAGAGTAACTTCATAAAAGTGAAGTTAACTCATCACTTTTATGTCACTATGCTTGAGATAATGTCATGCTTGCACTGCATCTGAACACACAGCATTGAGTAGGAGATACTGTGATGTTATAACATTTAGATGCCAGATGGCATGTCACGCAAAGTGGCAAGTGGGAATGTCAAGTATGAAGTGCTGCTGCTGATACAAGGGAAATCACAGGATTACCTAAATCATGATGATGCATACAGTATATTAAGATTAGCCTTGTTTATAATTCATAAGGCAGTAATGCAAATTTAACAAGTCTTCTTCCATTACAGTTCAGTTTTATTTATATAGCACCAACTCATAACATATATAATCGTAACACACTTTACATTAGTAAAGACTAGACCTGGTTTCCCTCCAATATATTGAGAAGATGTCTCCCTTGTGAAAATGAAGTAAGTCTAATTGTATGCAAGTACCGACAGTGAGGTGCATGTGGATTATAAAATGGGGACAGTGTTTCTGTGAAGACTTGTGTTTTTGTTTTTGTCATTGCTTTAAGTAGAACGAATTCAGTTCCATTAATCTTCATTGTATGAGTGTTGTGGCACCTGTTCATGCCTGTACACATCAACGCCCACAGGTAGGTTCATTCCAGTTTTTTTTTTTTTTTTTTTTTTTTTTTTTTATCTTTTTTTTAATT
>VUQI01053765.1:0-15974 GCA_015106735.1 Paratilapia polleni | reverse complement strand
TACACCATTTGCATTTAATCATTAGCTATTATTAACCCTGTCTCTCTCCTATAGGTGTGCCTTTTTGTCCTGTCTCCCTCTGCTCTCTTCTGTTTCCCCTCATCCCCAACCGGTCGCGGCAGATGGCTGCCCCTCCCTGAGCCTGGTTCTGCCGGAGGTTTCTTCCTGTTAAAAGGGAGTTTTTCCTTCCCACTGTTGCCAAGTGCTTGCTCATAGGGGGTCGTCTGATTGTTGGGGTTTTCTGTCTTTTCTGTCTAATATTTTAGGGTCTTTACCCTAAAATATAAAGCGCCTTGAGGCGACTGTTGTTGTGATTTGGCGCTGTACAAATAAAATTGAATTGAATTGAATTGAATTCATGTGAACTGCAGTCATCATTCTGTTACTTGCATTTTTGGCCATAGACAGTGTAAGTGATGGACGCAGCTTCTGTGCCTAAAAAGTGAAGCCAAAGACTTTCTTGATTAGTTTACTCTAATAATAACCATAATTTCCAAAATTAACCTCATGTTTTATTCACTATGACCTGAAACTAGTGCTTGAGCCTACAAAGTCATCCCAAGTGTTTACTGAGGTCACAGAGAAAGGAGCTAGTAAGTCCTTTTGCAACCAGAGGAGTCGCTCTCTGCTGACCATTAGAAAGAATACAGGTTTAAGTCACTTTGCATTGGCTTCACTTTTCAGACCTGGAAGATATGTCCTAATTTTATATTTTCTATAGGGAATGGTTATGTAACAATCACCACAGGAGGAGGACCCAAATGCAGGACACACACACAGGCAAAGAAAAATCCTCTATATCAATCTTTTTCTTTTGAGATCTGGTGACTGTTGAGGCCATTTGAGTACAATGAACTCACTGTCATGTTCAAGAAACCAGTTTGAGATGATCTGAGCTTTGTGACATGGTGTGTTATTCTGCTGGAAGCAACCATCAGAAGATGGTACACTGTGGTCATAAAGGGATGGACATGGTCAGCAACAGTACTCAGGTAGGCTGTGGTGTTTAAACGATGCTCAGTTGGTACTAAGGGGCCCCACACCATTACACCACCACCACCAACCTGAACTGTTGATACAAGGCAGGATGGATCCGTGCTTTCATGTTGTCTACGCCAAATATTGACCCTAAAATCCGAATGTTGCTGCAAAAAGGCAACATTTTCTATTGTTCAATTTTTGGTGAGTCTGTGAGAATTGTAGACTCAGTTTCCTGTTCTTAGCTGACAGGAGTGGCACCCGGTGTGGTCTTACGCTGTTGTAGCCCATCTGCTTCAAGGTTCTACATATTGTGCGTTTAGAGATGCTCTTCTGCATACCTTGGTTGTAATAAATAGTTTTCTGAGTTACTGTTGCCTTCCTATCAGCTCGAAGCAGCCTGGACATTCTCCTCTGACCTCTGGCATTAACATGGCATTTTCACTCAGAGAACTGACGCTCACTGAATGTTTTCTCTTTTTCAGACCATTCTCTGTAAACTCTAGAGATGGTTGTGTGGGAAAATCCCAGCAGATCAGCAGTTTCTGGAACACTCAGACCAGCCTGTCTGCCACCACCAACCATGCTATGTTCAAAGTCACTTAAATCTGCTTTCTTCCCCATCTGATGCTCAGTTTGAACTTCAGCAGGTCGTCTTGACCACGTCTACATGCCTAAATGCACTGAGCTGCTGTCATGTGATTGGCTGATTAGCTATTTGTGTTAATGAGCAGTTGAACAGGTGTACCTAATGAAGTGATCAGCGAGTGTATATTTGGTAAAGGTGGTTATTCTGTCATAGACACGGATCATTATCTTGGGTTGGCTGAGGTGCTCCAAGCTTCTGTCTGTTTTTGACTTGGAGCGCTTCCTCTCCTTCGCTTTCTGCTCAGTGTGTTTGCATGTGTGTTTCTGTTATGTTTGTTCATGCTGTCATCTTATTGCAGCCTTAAATACTTCAAACACACACTTAGCGGGTTACAGGCTTCACAAATTTACACAACTGCGTTCAACAAACAGCAGCTCAGTCACAATAATTCGATTCATTTCTTTTCCAAACAGACTGTTCAGCTTTAAGTGGATTTAAAGCAATTTACTCAATTTACTCAACACAGCTAACAGGCAGTTCACACAAAATTTACACCTACTTCAATCTGAGTCTTTTTCATGAAAACAGCACGAAGAGGTTTGTGTTTTTAGTGTATTCAAATGATTTAGTAGCATTTTCCCCCCTCAAAAATCAAAAAGGGAATAAAAATGTGAATTGACTGTGGCTCAGCTTGTTATTCAGCTTAAATGACTGTTTCTGTGATGAAGTTTGACACAATAAACATAAATACAGCCTAATAATGGCAACAGTTGTGTTCTAACTGCCACAGTGACATCAGTGAGTTATATCTGAGAGGATTTAGACAATAGAAAGTTTCCTCTTTTTTTCCACAAGCCTGCTTTTTCCCCAGATATACAAAAACACACAGCACTCACCCCCTCATGCTATTTTTTTTTTTTTTTAGCATTTCCACCTGAATAACATCCTCAAATTCAGACACCTCCACACCTGTAAGGGCAAAATGAACAGATAAGAGACACTTTATAGAATTTCCTTGTCCTGATCGCTAACCTGTTTCAGAATAACCAGTGTCATTTTTTTTTTTTTAATCAGTTTTAGATCCTGATTTGCAAACCCTCAACTGTGATTGGCCCCGTAACCCAAGTGCCAATCAGTCTTTCTGTTTCCTTGCTGCACTCTGTCCTGATTAGAGAGGCCTCCAAATCCATGCAGTCCCCTCTGTGTGGGCTGTGATTTAATTTGTCTGGCTTGGTTAACACCCCTCATTTAGACAGAACGAGGATAGTAATGACTCCTTGCCTCTTTTAAATCTGCAGGGCAGTCACAGAGTACTGGCCATTTTTATACCTGATACAGATCAGAGAGATCTGAGCTGAGCATTGAGATTCAGCATAAATACCCTCTGTTAGAAGAGGGTTTCGAGGCAGCGAGAGGACCAGTCTGCAGTGTGTAAAACTGAAATCAAACACCAAAATATGATCCTCAGAGATCCAAGGATTCGGATGAGGGAGACGGGAGAGAATACATTTTAGATACCGTTCTACCAGAAAGCCACATCAGCTTTTATTGACGGAGATCAGACTTCCGCGTGGAGCTGAAGATACAGTGTGCTGTATTTTTTTTGGTTTTACACACTGACAAGACTGTTTACTGATGGAGCTGCATGTTGAGAAAGTGATGGTCCACCTCACTGTAGGTCAGCTCATCTGAGGGAAAAGAAGGGAAATGAAAGGAGGGAGAAAAAATAAGTGAAAATAAACTCAAAATCAAAGAAGAAATTCACGATTTAAAAGAAGATAGAGATAAGAGGTCAGAAGAAAAAAGTTAAAACAAGACAGACAAATAGAGGGAGCTGTGCTGACATGTGTAGACATGAAATGAGATTAGACTTAGGGGTATTTTCTCACTGAGGTGTGTATAATCATCAGGTATAATGACAGTTTCAGACAGGAAATTAAAGATACAGTGATAAGAAATCCAAGATAAGGAAAAGTTTTCTACGCTTTATTCCAAAATCATATCGAGGAGGTTAGGCATTTTTATCCATATTCTGATGCTTTACATCGTGTTATTTCTATTTTATTTAGTCTAAAAATATGGCATAACATGTCATGTAGCTGTATGCAAAAGCATTGATTTTTGATGTGAAAAGAAATGAATGTTAATGCGCTGCTGCTTTTAATTTCATGAGCTTAATTGTTCAGTTTTTACTAACCCTGCCTTGATTGTTAACTTTTCAATTGCTTGTTTCAGCACACCAGTTCTCATATAATCAATGAAGTATTTACTTAAGTATATACTGAAGTATTTCATTATCTAAAATTATACATGTAGGTTCAGCTGCTTGCTTACTTTTTAGAAGGAAATTTTGTTCTTGTTCATCCACATATCAAAATATGAAACACTGAGGTTTGTGAGAGGCCAACCTTCTCACAATGATCTTCTGGTCTTTATACAGATGTTTGTGTATTTATTTTTTTGCTTACACAGCTACAGTTTGCACCAGTGCTGCTTTGTAACAGATTTTGCAATTTGCAAATATGGAAAGTTTTATTTTTATTTGAACTAAAAAATGTTTTGGAATTCTAAAAGGAAAAAAAAATGATTAGGAAGTCATCCAAACATGTTCAGAGTACCAAGTAATAAATGTTTTCTGTGGCTTGTAATGACTCAGTGAGGAGGATCCAAATGCAGGACAGCATTAAAAAAAAAAAAAAAAGTTAGGGTGTCACGGTTTTGACCAGACAGAACGACCCACAGGCAGACTCAGACTGACAAAGCAACACAAAGGGTTCATTTACAGTTCTAGGGATTGACAATTGAACTAAACTGACTGCAAATTGTGAGGAGAGAGCAGGCAGGTAAGTACACTGATTGTTAACAGCCCTTAGTTGACCAAGCTTGCTTGTGTGGGGAGCAGGCAGGTTACAGAGCTCAGTCCTGATCCTACTGGGTCCAAGTGACTGGCTTCCAGCTGGGTTGGAGACAGTCCTGAGGGAGAAGAGAGCATGAAACATATGCCAAGGAATAAATCTAAACACTGAGTAAGTGAGCCTGACGTTACCACTAAACTGGTTGCACAATCTGGCAATGAACGGAAGGCAAGCGGATCCTTAAATACTGAGGATACTGAGAAGGTGGAGAACAGGTGCACAACAAGCCAGCTCCTGCAGCCCTTGACCTCACCCACTGGAAACCTCAAACATGAGAGAAGGGCACAGGCTCCGGGAAACCATGACATAGGATGAAGACAGTCCCATTCCAGGTGGTTAAGGAATGATGTGAAATTGTTCACAAAGTGAATGTCTCCATTCCTGCAATATCCCTTTAACCAAATATGAAGCTGCTAAAGACTGCTGACCTTCACAGCACCAAAACAGGAGAGTCTCTGACTGACCATTTTTTTTAAAGATGTTGGCACTGATATGGACAACTATTGCAGAGGAGTTGTGGGTTTCCATCAGCTGCAGAGCTATTGAAGCAATGTCCTTCACACAGGCACTAGGATAGCAGAAGGCACGGCCACTGCACACCACCATGTGTCAGACCATAGAGATGCCATAAACAAGTGCCATGGGGCAATGCCATCCTGGGGTGGGGGCAAACGGTGGGAGGCCACAAAGGTGAGGCAGCAGCGTCAATGTGTCAGTCTCCAACCTCTGAAGGCGTGCGTCATGCAGAAGCCAGAAAGCCTGGGAGAGGACTGGCTTTCCAGAGGTTTGTTGGGTTGAAGCTCAGTGTCACTGGTCAAGGAAGGAAGGAAGGAATGCTGGGCATTATAGATGCTGGGGTGCGTGACTGGCAGATTAGAAACAGGTGTGGAAGAAAACACAGGTGAGACTAATGAGGAAGGGGCAGACGATTACAAAAAGAGGGAAAACCAACAAGAGGAGGAAGTAAAACTGAGGAATATCCACAAACCAATGATTACAAAATAAAACAGGAAATAGTGTATCCATGGCAGGATTACATTACTAATTAGAGAACTTCCATACTGTTTGTAATCTGACCCCACCCTGAGCAGGCTGGATCCTTAGGTTTGGTTAACATCTTCCTTAAACTATTTATGAAGTCAAAATTGATTACTTCAATTTTCACAAATACACAAATGCTCATACCTTAAAAAAATCAGTAAAAATACAACACAGTGTACCATTTTAAAATGAAGGAATTTTCCGTATTAAGATTTTTTCTGAATGTTTTTCCATATTTTGTAACCATGCATTGAAATTTACGGAAACCACCCTTAAAAAACTTCTGTTTTTAAGGGTGTTTTTTTTTTTAACAGTGCAGTCAGCCTTACAGGAAAAAATGTTTGATTCTTCCTATTTGAGGAACCTATTTATAATTCCAGTTTTTTTTTTCAAGCTAAGAGACGAAGAGTAGTGGATATGACTGCATGAAACACTTTATCACACTGTTGAGGTCCATTAGAGGTCACACATCCTCACATCATGTGATTTATCCCTGGAGATGATCAGGGACGTGGGAGCACATGTTCACAAGGCTATTAATCACAGTATTGTTTATGCACTATATCACCAGTCTTATGGTGCATGTAAAGGAAGGACAAAGATTTTCCTCTCCTCTGCTGCAGCAGGGTGGAAAATCTCATGGTGCTGCAGCGACACTCGGAACTGCAGTCTTTGCATTTTGATTTTCTTTTCTTGTGCGAGTGCGGGTGATGAAATCCTCTGCTGCAACTCTCCAAGGCCGCCGCAGTCGCACCCTCATTTCCCTCCTTGCTTCTCTTCCTCTCCCTTCACTCTCTGTCTTTTTTTAAATCCCCTCCCTCTCATTTTTAATCAACACATCCTTTTTCTGCCTTTTACACTTTTCCCTCCCTCCTCTGTCTTTCTCATGCCACATTTCCAAAACTCCATCATTTCCCCTCTTTGCTCTCTTTGCCTCCGTTTTTATTCCCCTCCCTCATTATTCCTCTTCTCCCTGAAGGATGCAAAGAATTAGAGCACAACTTCCTCCCCCAGAAAAGCAGACTGGTGAAGCTGTGAGTTACAGAGGCAGCTCGATTGTAACTCCCTCTACTTTCAGGGCACTTCAGCACTGTGCTGCAGTAAATTGCCCTTGCTTTCTCTTTGTGGCCTGCTGTGCAGAAAGAGCTTCATGGTCAAGTTAAGATGCAGGTCGGTAAACATCTCAGGGGGGTGTGCTTTATTTTTATAATTGTAACCATAACATCCCATCACTACCCTTCCAGAGATAAGGGTTTGATTCTCTTGTTTAAACAGAGTTCACTGTCATTCTTTGGTAGGAAGCTCTTCCCTGTTGCTGTTAAGATTTAGTGAAATTTTCCAACACCGTGAGCGCCACAGGTAAAAATTCATGCACAATAGTTTGGAGGTGTTTGCAGAAACTTCAAAGACACACATCCTAAATAGAGTATTTCTTGGCTCAACCAGTATGCTGGCATTTAAACATCAACAAACATATTTCCTGCTCTTTAAGGGATTTAGCTGGAAAATGGAGAGATCTGGATCGGAGCAGTGACTCACTCCCTCCATGTCGCACCATCCTTCACCGAGCAGGCTTCCAGACTCACTGTTTCCTCCACTTTCCTGCTTCCAGTTTGGGGAAAAAAAAAAAAAACCTCAAATGAGACTCAGTTTGTTTTGATCAAAGTTTTAGTTTAAACTTTGCTCCCTGGAACATGATATGTATGAAAATTTGCATGGCTGTCTGCACTGCTAATATAATTTCACACTCCTGTTTTGGTTCCACAAAGTGCGTGCAGTCAGGCATGAAAAGTTCCTCCCTTTCTTCTTCTAGTTTTATTTTTTTCTTCTTCTTCCATAAAAGAGCAGCTGGACTGATCTTTTAGTCTGAGTGCTGCAGGATACAGAAACATTCAAGGATTCAATTAGTCATTTGATATCTTTATTTCTTTTTTTATCTCCAGACGCCTGTTGATGCCAGAAGCTTTCTGTCGCCTGCACAGCTTGTTAAGATAAGAAATAGGTGTTGCATTAATTTCAGAGACGGATGAGGAGGTGAGAGCTCCTGAGACCCTGACGTACAGATCAGCTCATCAGTGTCTGTGTGAGAGAGAAAAATCGCTGCTGCCATCAGTTTCCCAGAACTTCATCTGCACTTTATCACATCGGCTTCCTGGCAGCGATGGTGTCATCCGTGAGTCAGGCTGTGGTCAGCTTTCCTCCGTTTAGACTTGATCATCACCTTCAGCAGCCAGATTTTAACGTCATAATCCAATCCAGTCATTTCCAGACACTAACGCTAACTTTAACCTCACAGGTTTAAGGATTATTTTTGGATTTTGGAGTTTTGTCCATGACCTGATGTTTGCACTCGGCTTGTTATAATTGTGGGCTTGTAGAAATAATAGGTGGGTGACTTTAGAGATTGGTGTAGCCATGACCCCAAAGGTTAGGCAAGTGTCTAATAGTCTCTGGGTTGGGTTCAAGGCAAGCTGCAGGGGTTTCTGATCCTGGGATATCACATAGTGCTGTTTTTCAGCTGGCTGCATCTCACCACTATGCACAAGGTAGCTTTTGGCATCAGTGCCTTGACCTACAGACCTACATATTGACCCACCAAGAGATAACAGTCCTGTTTTTTAGAGACCTGCAAAGTCTACATTAGGAGGTTGGAGGGTTATCAGTCAGAAGACCATAGTACACATGCTGTTTGGACCTTTCTGCACTTTTATTAAAACATACCCTGTCACAACAGTAACCAAAGGTCACATTTGAAGACTGGAGAGTACCGTTTGGATGTTTATGTTTTGCATTTTTTTTCGCACTAGCTGTTTAGTTTTGCTTTGATTTGCTGGTCAGTGTTTAAACACTAAAATCTGCTTGGTTATGTTTAGGAAGAAGATTGTGTATTGTGGCTTATGCTAAAATACACCCCTTCACCACTTGGGAGTGGCAGACCCGTCTCACTGATGCCATAACCGGGTGTGACACACGGTGCCCGCTAAAGCCTACCTCGTTCACACCAGTGACTTTGTCAAAACACCAGTCCTGGGCACCAGTATAGCTCATGGGGTTGAGTAAGCAAACCATATGCTGTAGGGCTATTACAGAGGCCTGGGTTTGAATCTGCCCTGAGGGTATTTACTGGGTGTCTTCTCTCCACTTTCCTATGCAAATAAAGCCATAAATTGTTCATGAAATGCTACGTCCCTTGGAGTTGGTGCTGCTGGACGCTGAGAGAGAGAGGTCCACTTTGATAGACAGAGAGTCCACATTTAGAGATGGGAGGGGTGGTGTTGGGGTTAGTCACAAATTCGTCATCAGGATATATTTTTGTGTCCCAAGTTTAGTTTTGCTTTCCCTCACTGGTTAGGTTTAGGCACTGAAAACTACTTGGTGAGGTTCAGTAAATGATTGTACTTTGGGTTCAAAACATTAACCCTGGATGTTGAAAAATTAAACATATGCTACATGCATTTCAATGTCACAACAAAGGGTCATTTACATATATACATAGAGCTATAATCTGTTGCTTCAAGGCACAGATGCCAAATAAGTTTTGAGGAGCAGCTGGTTTTGACCAAACTGCAGTATTTTGCACCCTGAGGATGAAAACAAGCTGATAATTCATGAAACCTAACTGAAGGTAAACTGTGCAGCATTTGAGCGTATGGTTTTTAACAAGCAGTGGGACTGTGTGTTTTGCAGAGGTCATCCTGTGCAGTGGATGGTCCGCAAGCATCACAGCTGTGCATTTCTTGTCACTGAATGGGCTTGATGCATCTCTGACCTTGACTACTGCTTCTGATTCTCAGGCATGTTGGGAAAAAATTAAACCAGCTTGTTTTAAACAAAAACCTCAGTTATCCCCAGACTAAATAATTACTTAAAATAAAAAGGTTGATTTCAACATTGCAGCCAAAATTTACACTGTTATATAATCTGCAGTGCATCCAGGAATGTAGAATGCATTAAGCAAACATTATTTCTAAATTTAATGGACAAAATGTCTTTTTTAATCAAAGATGTGATTATAAACACATTAAGTACAAGTGCGTCCAAACTGACAGACAGAGGGAGAAAAGAAGACCTTCAGCTCCTCAAAAAGTGCAACTGGACTGAACTCAACAGTAAATTTTTTGCTCTTAGTAGAAAGTGCAGAAAATGATTCTGCTGGAAGAGAAAGTGGAAAACTGCTCCTCAGAATGACTCAGCGGTCACTCCCTGATTCAGATAGACCTGGATCAGACAGCACTTACAAATAATTCCTGCTGTTTGTTTTATGCTGCCTCCAGAGCCAGGTGGGTGGAGTTTGTTCTGCATCCAGCTGAAGCTCCAGGTGCTTTTACTTCCAAAGATGGATAATCAGTTAACAAGCAGAGCTTTCTAAGAGCAGCTGTGTGAAGGAGAACCATGAAAAATGTCACTTCTCTGGCTCTCCTGTCACCTGGAACAAATTATAATCCTGCAGGTTCCAAACGGGCAAAAATGAGAACAATAAGGTCCTGTCTACAGAAAGCAGGGAAAGTAAATTTGCACTTGCTGCATGAAGCATTAATTTTTCCATCTTCACTGCTTAAAGTGGATACATTTCGCACTCTGCTTGGGATCTAATTGAAACATAAAAGCTGAGGTTTCATACTATGGGTCTGATTTAAGCAGATTTAAGATGAACTGATAAGTGTGGATGAATTTGCAGCATGATTGTGGAAAAATTATTTAAAATATTTTTTTTTGTCTGTGACTGCATGAGTCTCTGCCATTAATGGAAAATATGCCAGGTGGAAATAAGAGAATTCATGTAAAAAAAAAAAAAAGAAAAAGATATGGAGACCTGAAGGCAGAAGAATTACAGTCTCCAGCTAAAATCACTGCTGCATGGTCACAAGACTCATGTTTGCAGAGAAAAACACTATTAATGCAGACGAGACTTGCCTCCAGACTAAATTCTTTAACTAGCTTATATTGTATCAATCACTAAGTTTACTCTACTATGAATCATAGTTATTGGTTGCCACTGTAAAAACTGCCATTACTGTGTTATTTAAAGGTTTACACAAATTATTTTCTATATGTTTGCAGATGAAAAAAAAACTGTTGTTTTAGTGATCTCTGTTCATTCCTGAGCCTTTCAAAGGTGGGTGACAAGTTCAGTTTGATTTTTTTAAGAAAAGCTCAATAATTTACCAAAGCAGCTGACCACTGTGGTTTTTAGAAAAACAAAACAAAACAAAACTAGCGTTTACAGGTGGAAATGACACATTTTTCTGGGAATAACAAATTTGTTATGCAGGAGACCTTATGCTCATTTCTGGCTCCATAAGTTTATTTTTGGACTTTACTGGAGAAGCTTTGCATGATTCAACGTTTTTGCACCAACCTTCTTGTGATTGGATGCCCCTCATCAACAGCAGGTTTGAACTGCAGATTGCTGGAGCATCTGTTCTCACAGTTAGAGCTGTTTGCGTAACATGATCATATGATAGATGTCCGGCCTCAATGACATCATACAGAGCCAAGAGTAGAAAAAACTGTCTGAAACTCAGTGTTCAGAGCTGAAGCCTGAAATTTTGGCTCACAGGGATTACTTGTACATACTCAGGTCTTCTTTTGGCCATGTTTAATATGAACATCCACTATTGTGACAGTGTATATATATGACAGATAGGTCCCCTTTAAGGATTTCTGGCAACAGTATATCTCTGCCTCTGTGAGCTGGATCAGTTTGTGTTGTGTTGTCTCTTTGGAAAAATCTGCCTCAAATAATCAGAGATTCAGGATTAAATAAAATGGACTTAGGCTGTTGTCTACTTCCACAAACAACATGACTCATTATCTGCAAAAACAGTGTTTACTCTTTAGTTCTCTCTGCACCCCTCCCTGCCTAATCTGACCAGCGGTGACATGTACAGTCACATGTACACAACGGTATGTAAATATCAGATTTTAAACTACAAAGTTACACACAGATTCAAAGATATGTTTTGTGGCCTTCAATATTCGTCATTGGGTGGTACTGCTGCAAGCGTGAAATACAATCTTATGTTTATTCTTAACCAGCACTTTCAGGTAGGATTCAGTGTGTCCCTCTGGGATGGATTTACCCAGCAAATATTTTGCAAACAGTTAATAACTGTTGTTGGCTGTTGGACTTGATATCAGCGTTATCAAATGTTGCATTAAGAAAAAAACAAAACAAAACGAAACAAGGAAACATTTGCTTTTTTCATTGCAAAAATCGGATCAGTATTTCTTGCTTTGTAGGAGACGGTCTGACTGAACCTCAACAACATCAACGCCTGTCCGTCTACGGTTCAGTTTTTGGCGTCATACCGCAGCCTGTTTTGACCCAGGAGATACCATCACTGTCTCAGCCATGTTTGAGTCTCTAACTGCACTTTCCCGAATGTATTTCTGAGTTTAAACAGGATGTCATGGCTGCACAAGAGACAAGCAGGGACTACCATCATCATCATCATTATTAAGTGCTTCTTCTGAAGGATAGATCCCTGCCAACAGGATGCAACTATGGAGTCTAAAAAGGAAAAGGAAGCAGTTTTCAAGGGTGAACACCTAAAGTACACAAAAAAGTCACAATGCCACTCAATCTTCCTGGTTAATAATTTGTTTCCAGGATATGGATGCTCTTCCGTACACGCCACATTGTGAGTCCTTTTTAAGTTTTAATACAGAGATGCAGACGTTTCAGATTCTGCTGATCTCCCGCTGGCTCTTCATGCAATAGCACGTTAAACATGCTCTGATGTAACTGCATTTTGTTATTTATTGTTCAGTACTTCTACACACTGGCTTATCGGCTCCGTGAAGGTGGAGAGGTTGTGTAGCTTTTGGACTCTGAATCTCTGCTGGCAAAGCTCTGCAAAAACAGAGCTGAGGTCCAAAATGCAGCGTCTCTTTCCTTTAAAAGGTCACTGGATCATTATCAGAAAGGAGTGTGCACTAATTGTCTGCAGAAAACACACACACACACACTCCCACACCTGCACCAGCAAATGACTACCACCACCTCAGGAATATGTTTGTCATGACAACTGTTTCCCATCCTTCCTCTATCCTCAAGTAAGGAGGTGCAGAGATAAAACAACACCCCTGAGAAGGCATGAGTTTGTCTCTGAATGAAGCTTCTCGACTGCTGACATCAGATATCTGTGAGTGTTTCACTCTGTTTATTTTAATGAGCTTTAAACAAGCAAAAACCCACATTTTCTATGGGAACTTCATACTATCATAATAAGACCTTAGTGATCATCTGCTGCAGTTTGCTTATTTGCATCATTAGTTGCTACCATTGCTGTTGATTTCAGGAGGAATGGAGGAGACGTGTCTCCCATAATATTTAGAATTACTTAGAAAAACACTATAACATTACTTAGCTATTAACACCTTCGGCGTGCCTTTTTCCCCCCCTCTGCAAAAGCTCTTTCTAACTCCCAAGATATGAATATGTATTATGAGTTCATACGACTTCTGAATCTTTTAAACATAATCATCCCTGTTACATTCCAAAGAAATGTTCATACATTGTTGTGGTCTCTCTGAATCTTCTCTGCTGCTGTGTACGCAGGCAGGTTGATAACCCTGGAGGAGCCAGAGAGAACAAAAAGGGGAAGAGGTCTGATATTAGGACGTTTTCCCCCTTTTATAATGTCTCTGAAATCATCCCAAAACACAGACATGTGAGACATCTTTTTAATGTGCAGAAACTTCTTTTTTCCCCCTTTCACAGAGATAAAACAATGTACACCACAAATTGATGATGAAAAAGGTAAAAAAAAAACCAAAACAACAGTGCATAATAATTAGCTGGAATGAAGGGAATGAAAAGTCTGACAGTCAAAATTTCCAGACCTCCAACTTCTAATATCTGCCACTCAGTGCACCCCTCAAAACCTACTCCTGTGTCTGGGTCAATATATATAAACTGATGACTCGAATTACGCTGAATATGAATCCTGGAAAAACTAAATACATGTTAAACAGAGCGTAACTCTACTCTTGTGCCTAACCGTGCTCATCTCTTGGTTTAACAGCTGAAATAAATGCACTGTGAATAAATGACATCTCACATCCTGTTTCAACTGTTTGCCTCACTGTTTACATTCCTGCTCTGAAGCTGCACAGAAAGCCACTGCAGTGAGGTGGGGGTGCAGAATGAACGGCTGCTGCCCTCTGCTGGTGAGGTGCATCTACTACACGAGAATGAGCTTCAATTATTTTTTTCTGACTGAATTTCATCGTTAAGATCTTGTAGTTCTGCTCAAGTTTTAGGTTTACTAAAGTGGTCCGTGGGTACTTCATCACAGTAATCTTCACTTTAATATTCCAAACTGTGAAGGTTCCAGCTTTAGGTTTTCACACAGGATTTAAAGCCGGTTCTCCCAGATAAAAACTGTTCATTTAGAAGTCATCAGACCAGGCAACGTTTGTCCACTTTTTGGTGAGTCTGTGTTTGCAGTTTGCTTGGCAAGCAAAAGGTTCAATTCCAGCCAGAGACGACACCACTCCCCTTCAGGGTTGCATCGGGAAGGGCATCCGGCTTAAAACGCTGCCAGATTAAACACGCGCAGCTACCCGCTGTGGCGACGTCTTGTGACAAATGAACAACAAAGTCTACACATCACTCTTGTTTCGATTCGGTCACACCGGCTACCTGTAAAATATGAAATCCATTTAAAAATGTGTTTGTTTTTAAAGCCCTTCATGGAGCAGCTGCATAGTACAGATCTCTTAACTCCATATTCAGCCTCGAGGTCTCTGATGTCATCCTCCCAGCTCCTCTCACCTGGACAGGTTTTACGATCGAGGTTCTGGAACAATCTACAGTCCCGCCCCAACAACTGACAACTTTAAACCAGTTCACCTTTTCCAGTAATCAAGTTTGAGCTGCCCTAAGGTTATTGCCACTTTCACTGACAGCTTTCCTTACTGCCTAGTCTTTATCTTTATTAGTGTATTCATTTTACTGTATAAGTGAATTCTCAGTTGTATTTTTTTTAAATATTTTTTCCAATGTACATTTTCCTTTTATTTCTATTATTTGCCATCATGTTTATGTTGGTTTTATATTTTGTGTATTAGTATATCTTAAAGCGCTTTGAGTACACAGAAACTGAGTAGAAAAGCGCTATATAAGTACCAGTCCATTTACCATTTACCATCTTGGACAACATCCTCTGTCCAATATATCCACTATCCCTCCTCTGCACATGTCCAAACCATCTCAGCCTCGTCTCCATCCTGTTGTTTAAAATGTACTGTATAAATAAAAGTGACTTGACATTTATAAAAATAAATGCTATTTTTATTATTACTGGAAAAAAGTGTTTTTGCAATCAGACAATCTCATCTTTAGAAACTGAGAATAAAATGCACAGAACAGCGTCTACAAAACAGCAAAATATAACTTTATTGAAATAATCAAGTCTTTTTAGAGCGATCATGTTTAATAATTTTTTTGGGGTATTCTTAGATACAGTACAAACAAACATCAGGCACAGATTTGGTAATCACTGACTCATGCAGGCAATGAAAAGGCATCTGAAACTCACGTTAACGACAACATTTAAATCAGTGTGTTTGAGAACGTTTCTCTGCGGGTTACAAAGAAAATAAATCTGATTAAATAGAAGAGACACAGTGAAGAAACAGCCAAGAGCCTCATTACATTCAGTTGAATAATCTGAAGGGTTTCACTGTGTGCTGACATGCTCGACATTCAGACCCGAAAAACACTGACTGCCCAAACTCACAGCCAAGTTGTGCATCTCTCAAAAACGAAAGAAAACTGAAGCAAACTGATAAAGAGGACAGACAGAGAAGCATAAATATAATCCCCACACCAACGTTTAACAAACATGTAAACATTTCAGGTACCCACAAACTAAGTAGAGAGTAGAGAGGGTAATTATTATGCGTATGTACATCAGCAGTGAGAAAGCTCAGTGAACACAGACACATGACCTGAAAACTGGTGACAAAATATTACATACTTTAGAAAGATGAAATACATTTCTCCAGGTCCTTATCACCTTGTTTTAGTGTTGGTTTTATCCTACACGGACAGACTGAAGATTAGAGTGATTCAGTAACCCCAGAAAATAAAGAAAAAGAAAAGAAATAAGAGCCTTGGTGTGATTGTCTGTAGGTTAATTTTCAAAAGTCACATAACAGTGACAGAAAGGGTTGTTATAAGTGGACGTGGAGACACTAAGGACACTGAGATGTAAATAATAATCTGGTGCTTGAAATAAATGAGGTGTTGGACAGTTTGAGGTCGTGTGGCTTGCCAGCGTGTCACCAGCTCTTACAGAAAGTTCACCGTCACCCTGACCAGCAGGGGGAGCTCTGACAGAGACAAAGCAAGATAACTGCCCCCTCTTCTCTCAAAAGTCAAACCAGGTTCAGGGTCAGTTTAAACATCTCTCCCAGCTCTGCCTTCATGAATCAGATCC
>VUQI01053762.1:4198-15772 GCA_015106735.1 Paratilapia polleni | reverse complement strand
TAATATTTATGGACAGAATTTCTAGGCGGAGCCAAGTGGCGGAGGGCTTCCACTTTGGTCGTCTCAGAATCCCATCTCTGCTTTTTGCGGATGATGTGGTTCTGTTGGCTTCATCAGGTGGTGGCCTCCAGCTCGTACTAGAGTGGTTCGCAGCCGAGTGTGAAGCGGCAGGAATGAGAATTAGCACCTCCAAGTCCGAGGCCATGGTTCTCAGGCGGAAAAGGGTGGAGTGCCTACTCCGGGTCAGGGACGAGTCGCTGCCCCAAGTGGAGGAGTTTAAGTATCTCGGGGTCTTGTTCACGAGTGAGGGGAGATGGGAGCGGGAGATTGACAGACGGATTGGGGCCGCGTCTGCAGTGATGTGGACACTGCACCGGTCCATCATGGTGAAGAGAGAGCTGAGTGTAAAAGCGAAGCTGTCGATTTACCAGTCAATCTACGTTCCTACACTCACTGGTCATGAGCTCTGGGTAGTGACCGAAAGAACGAGATCGCGGGTACAAGCAGCGAAAATGAGTTTCGTTCGAAGGGTGGCTGGCCTCTCCCTTAGGGATAGAGTGAGGAGCTCAGTCATTCGAGAGGGCCTCAGCGTAGAGCCGCTACTCCTCCACATCGAAAGGAGCTAGTTAAGGTGGCTTGGGCATCTGATAAGGATGGGTGAGGTGTTCAGGGCATGTCCCACTGGGAGCCGGCCTGGGGTAGACCCAGGACATGCTGGAGGGATTATATCTCTCGGCTGGCCTGGGAACGCCTCGGTGTCCCCCCGGATGGAGGTGGCTGGGGAGAGGGAGGTCTGGATTTCTCTGCTTAGGCTGTTGCCCCCGCCACCCGGTTCCAGATAAGCGGAAGAAAATGGATGGATGGATGGATGGATGAACAATGGGTAAAAGGACGAAGTATACGTAATGAGAAAACTGCTCAGACAGAAAGATTTAGCTTTTTTTTTTTTTTTTGGCTTACTCACATTGGGGTCCTGAGTCTATGCACCAAAATAAGTTTCCATGTATGAAAGAGTTTCTGGGACTTGACTTCACTTCCTATTTGGCACCTTTGCCACTAGTTTCAATTGGCTATGGATTAGAAAAATGTGTCAAAAAATCCAGTTGATTGGGCAATGGTATAGCTCACCGGATTCAGTCGGGTTGAGTAGGTGACCCATCTGCTGTAAGGCAGAGGCCTGGGTTTGAATCTGTCCTGAGGCCATTTACTGCATGCTTTCTCCCAACTTTCCTGTCTTCTCTCCCCTGTCCTATCTAAATAAAGGCTTCATTCATCTCCTACATACTGTTGGCACTAGTTTGCTTGAGGTAGAGGCCTATAATACACCTCTCCACCAACTTTAGTGAAAATGGACCTGGTAGTTTTCAAGTCTGATGAAAGGAAAAACAGAGGGTAAATGGGCTAGCATTTACTGTATAGGAGAAAAAAAGAGAAAAAAAAACATGAATGTGGATGGTGCATGCAATTTATGTCAGGTCCGAGGGCTGAGGTAGGACTCATACGCAGGGCACAGAATCAGAATTAGCAGGTTTATTATAACAGACAGGGAATGTAAGCGAGAGCAAGAGAACTACAAAAGGAGAAGGGTGCGGGATTCCGGGGGCTGGGTCCATGGGAGAGTCCAAGGGCACACACACACACATTTAAACACGGAGGCTCCCCACAATCTCCGGAGGAAAGTCCCAAGTTCCGAAGGGAAGCCTAAGCCCAGAATAGAGTCGATAGACAAACAGATTTCAAACAGGGTGCCAGCTAGCGCTACACTTGCAGATACCATCGCTGATGCAATGATCTGGCGACGACTGAGGAAATCCTTCAGCCTTAAGAAGAGCAGCAGGTGATGACCGAATGCGCCACAGGTGAGATCATCACCTAACTGCTCCCAGGTGTGGTCCCAGCCCTGAAAACAAACAGAAGACAAACAGACACATACACACACACACACACCGGACAGAGGAGAGATAGAACGAAAGAGGGAGAGACAGGGAGAGCAGGCAAGCCAGGCCAGGAGGACTGGGGGTCGTGACACTTTATTGACATGCCATTCTTTAAAAATGCTTTGTACTAATTTCTTTTGTGTATTATATTTGCATCTGAGATTAGATTAACCCTTGACTGAGAAAATAAAAAGAAGTACAGATGATCAGACAAAAGAATGCACGATAGTTGTCTTAAAGGTATACAACAGTTTTTTTTTTTCATTTCTGTTCATTTAACAACCTTTGAAATATAACTTAGAAGGTGGAGATCAAATTCCGAAGTAGTGTGACTTGACAGTGAAGTCAATGGTCTTTGACCATGGCTCTTGTTGCAGGATAATTGAACCGGAGGCTTTGAAGCAGGGGAATATGAGCTCTCTGGGATTCACCAGCAAAGAACAGAGGAATCTGGGCCTACTGGTTCACTTGATGACTACAAATCCCAAGATCCTCTACTCCCCTATTGGCTCAGAGGTGGACAAAGTGATTCAGAAGGCATGTAAACAGCACTGTTTTTGGTGTACTTGTACAAGCAGAGTCACATTATCAAACAAGCATTAACAAAGTTTTTCTCCTAACCAGCATGCAGAAAAAATCTATTGTTAAATCTATTATTGTGTTTTCCTCCAAAACACTGGGTTAATAAAATGCACTGCACAGAGAGAATGGAAGGAAACTGAAAGATCTGCTGAGCTGCACCAGAAAGTTCACTGCTGGTTTGAGTATTATCATTTAGTTCACCACCACTTCATTTCTAACCCAATACCTGATACAACATGCATTCAGAACATTTTACACATTTTATGTTTATCATTCTACATGCAACACTCCACAATGACAAAATAAAAATGTTTTTCTATTTACTCTTTTTTGTCAAATTTGTTAAAAATTAAATGCTGTTTTATTCAGTTCACATTAATAATCATGCTCTTCTGTATGAGACTTACAGTTGTGCTCTGCTGTGTCCTACTTTTATCAATGATATGCTTGAAATGCTTTTATAACTTGATTAGAGTCCAACTGTTCCTGAGTTCACAGGACATAATTAGAGAAGGGTTTTATGTCTCAGAGTGGAAACCAAGTCATGATGTTGAATAAATTGTTAATAGTTCAGCAAGACAGGGTTGTATCAAAGCGTAGATCTGGGGAAGGATATGTTTAAGATGTTTAAGAGCATGGTATCTTCCATTATTCTGAAATGGAAGAAGTTTGGAACCAGCAACAATTTCCTCATAATTCAAAGCATCCTGGTGAAGACAGCATGATGTTATGGATGTCATGCATGTCTTCCAATCTTCCAACAGCACTGTGTCACTAGTGTTTATTAATGGTGTGACAGGGGACAGAAACAGCCAGATGAATTCTGAAGTATATAGAGCTATAATTCCTGCCTAGATTCGGTCAGATGCAGCAAATTTGGCTGGCTAGCACTTCATAGTACAGATAGAAAAACCCAAAACATTGCAAAAGCAACGAAAAACAATTAAAATCAGGAAATGGACTATTCTGCAGTGGTCAAGTCAGTAATCTGATTTCACCGCGATTGAGCCAGATTTCACTGATGAAGACAAAAGTAAACACAGAAGGACCCACGAACAAATAATTCAAAACAGCTGCAGTAAAGCATCACAAAAGAGGAATCCGATTCTTTGGTGATGTCCATTGGTTCCAGACTTCTGGCAATGATTGGCTGCAAAGGCTTTCTGAAAAGTAATAAATATGAGCACTATATTTTAATATTTTAATTTGTCCACCATAAAACCCAGCAAAATAAAGCAGTCTGCATTTTAAGCCTATTCAACATATGTATATCACAAAGTTCATTAATATTAAATTGCAAAAAATGTGCCAGTTATCAAAAACATATGGACCTAATTGTATACCTTCCTTCTACCAGAAGTACTTATTAGCTCACCCACATCTATTAGTGTTTAAAACAATCAACAGATGTATTATTGAGTTGTTTTAGGATAGTTAATTTAATGAAATTGTGGAGACAAAGAAAATGTGCTGTGGTTTTGTTTGTTGATGACCATAACAATACAGAATGCCCTCAAGCTTCATCCTTTCAAATTTTGATAAAGCTGCATGTGGAGTTTTATTTACAGTGATGACTTATGTGAGATCATGGAGCAAACTGTTGGGATGCTTTTATCATTAATCATGCACTCATGTGAAAATGTTGGGTTCACATGAATCTACCTGATAAATCTGGCTCTGTAGCATTTCATGCTGCTGGCTTCTGTGCCTCAGCATTAGCACAAACATCCACTGATTAGCTGTTGGTTAGTCCAAGCTGACTATTGGCAGCTGCTTTGTAGGTCTTTTCTGTAGATCTCTGTACATCTGTGTGAGTGGGCTAAAGATGGTGAAGAGAGCTGAGTTAGGGAGGGGGGAGGAAAAATAATTGAATTCAAAAAATTCTAATAAAAAACTAACTAAAAAACTTTGTTCACTTTTTTCCTTTAAGGCAAATGAGACATTTGCATTTGTCGGGAATGTGACACATTACACCCGGGTGTGGCTCAATATCTCCTCACAGCTCAGGAATTTCCTGGAAGAAGGCCATTTGCACAACCACCTGGTGTGGCTGCAGCAGGTACACTCACATGAAATTCCACTTTTGACATTACTAATGCTGCAGTACTGTCAGGATGTTGGAAAAAATATCTGTGCAGTAATATTTTCCCTTTACATCCATCTGTTCCCGGTACTTGATTTTGAGTCAGGAGGCATGTAATGGTTCTGTAGTTTGGCTCCATTCATCTTGTTTTTCTTCAATCCAGCTGTTCTCAGAACTTCAGCAGCACCCTGAGTTGTTAAACATCACAGACACTGAGATGATGCAAAGTCTGATGGAGGGAAACTACAGTCTTCCCAACACTTCCACCTTACTAGAACAGCTGGACACCATCGACAATGCTGCCTGCGGCTGGACACGTTTTATGTCTAAGGTCAGCACAGTGTTGGCTGGTCGTTAATATATTCATAATAAATGCACAAGATATGCCTGACTGTGCCACATGAACACTGCATGCTGCTTAGAGCCCATGAACATTTGTGCAAAGCTAAAATAAGTTCTGACTGTATAAAAAGTAGTACAACAAATTCAAACTAAACACTTATGCTTCCTGGATAGTAACGTACATGCACAATCTTGAGCACCTCCATATGGAGCTGTGAGATGGCTCAGACAAGACAGGTTGGGACCAAATGCATAATAATACACAATACACAATACAAGGTGTCCATTCTTTTCAAAGCATGATGGTTGCATATTTCAGATGTTCATGCAAAACTTGCGATTATAAGTGTCAACACTGACGCACATGAAAATACATGGTAAAAAATGATGTGTGTCTATGCATATAGTGGTGCCTTTACAGGCCTTTGCAGACAATTTTGTAAACATTAGTAACATTGCCCAGGTTCATTACTTTATTTTGGGGTTGTATAAGAATAGGTTTACATGCTGTAATGTTCATAAAACACAGTATTTTCCCATACTATATACTTATGCAGCACTTCTTTTCCCTCTCTGTCTGAAGCGGTGTGTTTTAGCTCATTTCTCTTCAACGAAGAAACATAATATAGCTAATTATATTACTATACATACTGCTGGAGAGCTTAATCTATTATAATATAGCACACAGGAGGGTAGAGCGAGTCATCTACTGATCAGAAGGTTGGTGGTTCGATCCCTGGCATACTCCAGTCTGCATGCCAAAGTATCCTTGGGCAAGATACTGAACCTCCAGTTGCCCCCGATGCGTTCATCGGAGTGTGAATGTTAGATAGATTGCACTTACAGTATAGAGGGAAGTGCTTGCATGAATGTGTGTGTGAATGGGTGAATGAGGCATGTAGTATAAAGCACTTTGAGTGTTTAAGTAGTGTAGAAAAGTTTACCATTTTAATGTCTATTGGAACAGTGGTAACATTAGCATGCTAGGCAAACTAGCTTTCAGTTTAAAGTGGGGATGAAAAGGAAAATTTAATTTCCTAATCTTTCACTTATACATTACAACTGCTATGGCAGACCACTGTAAATGTATGAATAAAATTCCACCATGCAGTAGCCCAGATTTGAAGCTGAGGACTGTCAGCAGGATACAATATAAGACGAGCTGTTGCTGCACTGAAGTGTTCTCATTTACTTTACACTGGTGCTATTGGCTGCTCTGACAGCATGTGACTGTGAGCCTGCTGCTTAATTACAAACACATTTACCGAGGTGGAATGCTTGTAAAAGGGAAAGGTTGTGAGGCAGTCAGTGAAAACAAAGAAGAGAAGAAGATGGAGAGAATAAAGACACTCAGTTTCATGTTTTTCCTTTTTGCTGCTGAATAAATTTGCCAGTTTACACCTGAGAAAATCTACTGCATCTTTTAAGGAAAAAATTCACTCATTTCCTCTTCCTGCACATGCTTAGAGAACTGCAGACAGATAATATATGATAGAGAAAGCAGATAGAAGACAGGAAGAGGAAAATAATATGGTTATATGAAAAGGTACTTTCATAAGCTGAAGACATGCTGGTGTTAATGTAGGTTGCTGCAGGTTTAGTGCAAAACAGGCATAACTGTAATAAAGTAGTGCCTCTCCTTTCTGTATGGTGTCAGTCAGTCAAACAAGTCAAAAAACTTGAGCTCATAATTTTAAATTATGATTAATTTTACTGCCACAAAAATCTGCCAAAGTATGATGCCATTATTAACACTTAATTTATTTATTTCTTCAAAGAAGGGAAGGAACCTCAGTCTTATACAATTTTCCAGCATCATCCATGGTTTTTCCAAACTATGCATTCTGAATCCTCAGCATTAGCATTTTGGATAGTTCCATGATGTGTTTTTGGAACCAAAAGTGGACCAGAAGGTGGGGTGTTAAATTAAATTATGGATTCATGGATACCATTGATATGCATGCTTCTATGTGTCTGTATCCATGTAGAAAACCCAGGTCTAAGTATTTACATGTATAACCCCAATTCCAAAAAAGTTGGAACACTGTGTAAAATGTAAATAAAAACACAATGTAATGATTTGATATTTTATTCACAATAGAACCATTTTAAGAAAAATATTAGCTCATCTTGAATTTGATGGGAGCAACACATCTCAAAAATGTTGGGACAGGGTCATGTTTACCACGGTGTAGCATCCCCTCTCCTTTTAACAACAATCTGTAAATGTCTGGGAACTGTGAAGACAGCTGCTGGACTTTTGGGTGAGGAATGTTGACCCATTTTTATCTGATATAGGATTTAAGCTACTGAACAGCTCTGGGTCTTCTTTGTCGTATTTTTTCATTTTACAATGCTCCAAATGTTTTCAGTTGGTGAAAGGTCCGGACTGCAGGCAGGCTAGTTCAGCGCGTGGACTCTGCTGTTGTAACAGATGCAGTATGCAGTTTAAAATTGTCTTGCTGAAATAGGCAAAGCCTTACCTGAAAAAGATGTCATCTGGATGGGAGCATGTGTTGTTCTAAATCCTGTATAAACCTTTGAGCACTGATGGTGCCTTTCCAGATGTGCAAGCTGCCAATTCCATAGGCACTAATGCACCCTTATACCATCAGACATGCAGGCTTCTAAACTCTGTGCTGATGACAAGCTGAATGGTCCCTCTCCTCTTTAGTCCGGAGGACGCAGCGCCCATGCTTTCCAAAAACAAAATTCAAATTTTGATTTGTCTGACCACAAAACACTTTTCCACTTTGCCTCAGTCCATTTTAAATTACCTTTAGCCCTGAGAAGACGGTGGGGTTTCTGGATCATGTTCACATATGGCTTCTTCTTTGCATGGTAGAGCTTTAACCTGCATTTCTGGCTGGCACAGTGAACTGTGTTCACAGACAGTGATTTCTGGAAGTGTTCCTGAGTCCATGCAGTGATTTCCATGACAGAATCATGCCTGTTTTTAATGCAGTGGGCCAGAAGATCACAGTCATGCAATACCGATTTTCGGCCTTGTCCCTTGCGCACAGAGATTCCTCCAGATTCTCAGAATCTTTTGATGATATTATGTACTGTAGATGATGAGATATTCAAAGTCTTCACAATTTTATGTTGAGGAACATCATTCTGAAATTGTTCCATAATTTGCAGATGTTTTTTGCAGACTGGTGAATCTTTATTTTTGAGAAACTCTGCCTCTCTTTTTATACCCAGTTATGTTACTGACCTGTTGCCAAATAACCTTATTAGCTGCAAAATGTTCCAGGAGCTGTTTCTTTTTAGTACCACTTACTTTTTCATCCTTTTGTTGCCCCAACTCTTTTGAGACATGTTGCTGCCATCAAATTCAAAATGAGCTAATATTTTTCATGAAATAGTAAAATGTCTTAGTTTAAACATTTGATATATTTTCTATATTCTACTCTATATTCTATATTGTGCATAAAATATGGGTTTGTGAGATTTGCAGATCCTTGCATTCTATTTTTATTTACATTTTACACACTGTCCCAACTTTTTTGGAATTGGGATTGTACAGCAGAGCATGGCATAGTGTCTCCTACTCACCTATAATGACTGCAGTTCCTTTAATGGCCACTTGAAGCTGGCTCCAAAAGTGAATCAATCCCCATAGACGCTTATGTCAAAATGCCCAAAATGAGCTACCTAATAGTCTGGTACAAAAAACAGTTTTGGTCTCTATAGCTTATTTCACCCTCCATATTAAGCGTACAGTGGCTGTTCTTCATACCTCAGCTGTTAAATTTTGCCAAGGCTAAAAGTTGGGGGCATGGTCACCTTGACAGATGTGGCAACACAGGCAACTGTAGCCAACAGCTGTCTTCTAGACCTCACCTTGGCTAATTCCAGTTACTGAACTGCACCTCTCGACCGTGTTCGTGCTGATGGTGCGTTTTGGAGAATTTTTAATGGAATTAGCTGACAAAGAAGTCTGAGTGAAAGGTGAGTGAAATTACAGTATTTTATTAGTCTGTTACTTAGACCCCGGTCACACAGGACTAAAGACTGGCTGGTGACCACCTGGCAACCACCGGTCACTAGGGAAAAATGAGCATTCCCTGATTGGCTGCAAGTGGTTGCTGGAGCTTGATGCAGTCACTGTGAAATTGATTGCGAAAGCCACAGTCACACAAGCCTAGAGATCAGGCAATGACCCCCGGTAACCGCTGGTCGGTAGGGAAAAATGTGTATTCCTCGCCCAGTTGCGGGATGTTGTTTGCTGTCGCCAGGTGAAACTAGTAACGAAAAGGTATATGGTGCTGCACCAAAAACCTCCTCGCAATTGCTTTGGTAGTTAGCCGATAAGTGGTAGTGAAACTATAAGTACAGTTGTAAAGTACAACCCCAACCACAGACCGTCTGCCTTCAAAGTAAAAGTACGCACTACCGCTCAGGGGTTAGTTAGCAAGTGTCTGCAGACAAGTCAGCGTCTTCCACGCAAACTACGGGCAACTGTGGCAATCTGCTACCGGTCAAAGCAATCACAAGGAGGTTTTTGGTGCAGCACCCTCTTCGCAACTGATTTTACCCAGCGACAACCAGCAACTTCCAGCAACCACTTGCCAACTGGTCAGGGAATACATATTTTTCCTTAGCGACTGGAAGTTGCCAGGGGATCACTGACTGGTCCCTAGGTCTGTGTGAGTGAGATCTAAGTTACTTAGTCTCTAATTAGCAGATATGAGTGTGTGTGCATTCCACCCGTGCAGTTCATAGATGCAGAGTGCTAACCAAATTTGCTGGCCTCAGCTGATAACCATCTCATCCAAACACACAGATTTTATATAATGTATCAGCTATACTCTGGTAAAAAGGAATAACTCGAGTTATAGATCGACAGCAACTACTCCTTTATCAAGAAAAGATGCGAAGATAATTATGATGTGCTTCATTTAAAAGAATATAAAGTGTCACATTTCAGAATTTTCAATATTAGATCATTGTGGATCACTTCCTGTAGATGCATTCACGGACATTTATTTGCACTTATTTACTTTGTCTTTTTGGTTGCCCTTCTGATTGTCATAGACTTTATCCCTGTATCCTGTTTGCAAAGTTTAAAATCCAGTCCAGAGGACTTAAATTAGTAGGGAACACAGAGAATATTTTCTCATCTACTTCCCTCTGTTAACATTAATCCTTAGTGCCAGTTTAGCAGATTTCTAGAAGCACATCAGTGAGGCTGTGTACATAGCATGGTGCAATAACCTAGTAGCATTAGCATCATTCTAATGTAGCTTTGTAGACTGACGTGAAGAAAAAAAAAGGATTAAATATGTGTCTGTTTTTGCTTTTAAATACATTTTCACTGAGGTGGCTAATGAGTGTTGACAGTAGGCTTTATATACATAAACTAAGGAGCTTTTATGTTTTCTGAGCAACAAGTGTGACATTAAAACTTCATTTTTCCCTTTCCTCCAGAGCAGGAAAGGGAAAGAGGAAGAATCACAAAATAACTATAAATGAAAACCAAGAAGCCAAATTTAAAATGTCAAGTCACAGGTTGTGACTTTGCCTTCTTGCTGAATTGAAGGAAACTGAGATACACACATCATGATACACACACGTACATGTAGGTACGTTTGGGGCACTGAGGCACTGCTCTGTCACTCTTTGCTGTTAATAATTCCCAGTGTTAATGGACTGCTGCCATGGAGCTCAATTTCAGCAGTGCTCTACAGCTGAGCCCTGCCTCCCTCTGATGCTGCTCACAGCACAGGAGTCAGGACTGTGAGTGTGTCCATGGATGTGTGTTTAAAAAAAATGTGTCCATGTGCAGCTGGGAGTGATGAAGGAGAGAGGCAGGGAGAAGAGAACAACACATACAATGTGATGCACACTACACAAAGAACACGTGTGTACATGTTTGTTATCAAGCTGTTACTGCATAGGCAATAGTGGACCAAAGCACAGTCCCAGAGCAGGAAAAAGGTTAGCAAGGTCCTGGAAGTGGACAGCACATGGCTGCTAAAGTAACCATGATTTTAACAAGAGGCTTTTGACCCCTGAAAGAGTTAGACCCTCTGTGCCTTTATGCATATTATGGATATGGATATTCAAGGTGTGCAACAGTCCATTCCAGGTCTTACCTGGGTTTGCAGTCCTCTATAGTGGAAAATGAGTAACACTAGCAGAGCAGTTAAGGGTTACATGTCTTCTTCAGATGCACTTGTGTCACATGTTCGACCCACAGGTACAACTTGTGCTCAAAAAGCCTTGGGAACAGTTTCATAAAAATCACAAACCTTACCCGACTTACATTCTGCAGATGTCAAGATCATCTTCTCAGACATGTCCAGAAAGATTCCAGCAAATATGCTATTTTTAGATCACTCTGTGGAAGTAACACCTGTGAGCACTCGTGGTATAATTAAAACGTTTCAGTGGCCGTTTTTCCTCTAAATCATCATCCATCTACAGGTTATAGCAGTTTGCAATGCTGCTACATCTTTTAAATCTTGAGACTAGCCAAATGCTGTTAAAGTCCAAGTATAGATGGAGTACTTCTCCTGACAACATGTGATACTTCTTTAACATTCTGGCACTGTATGCTGCATAGTCCTCTCCAAGCCTCTATACAAGCACAATTCTCATTCTAACCAACAGGAAGACTAC
>VUQI01053744.1:0-15716 GCA_015106735.1 Paratilapia polleni | reverse complement strand
TGGTGTATAAAACACATGGAGAGTGAAAGGAAGTGAGGAAGAGGAAGTGCTCAGTGCATCATGGGAAGTCCCCAGCAGCCTAGGCCTATTGCAGCATAACTAAGGGATGGTTCAGGGTCACCTGATCCAGCCCTAAATATAAGCTTTGTCAAAAAGGAACATTTTAAGCCTAATCTTAAAAGTAGAGAGGGTGTCTGTCTCCCGAATCCAAACTGGGAGCTGGTTCCACAGGAGAGGGGCCTGAAAGCTGAAGGCTCTGCCTCCCATTCTACTTTTAAATACCCTAGGAACCACGAGTAAGCCTGCAGTCTGAGAGCGAAGTGCTCTATTGGGATAGTATGGTACTATGAGGTCTTTAAGATATGATGGGGCCTGATTATTCAAGACCTTGTATGCGACAGGAAAAATTTTAAATTCAGTTCTGGATTTAACTGGTAGCCAATGCAGAGAAGCTAATATGGGAGAAATGTGGTCTCTCTTTCTAGTCCCTGTCAGTACTCTCGCTGCAGCATTCTGAATCAACTGAAGGCTTTTCAGGGAACTTTTAGCACAACCTGATAATAATGCATTACAATTGTCCAGCCTAGAAATAATAAATGCAAATGAAAGAAGGCAGCCCTACATATTTGTTTATGTTGTGCATTAAAGGAAATATCCTGATCAAAAATGACTCCAAGATTCCTCACAGTTACTTGAAGCCAAAGTAATGCCATCCAGAGTAAATATCTGGTTAGATGTCATATTTCTAATATTTTTAGGGTCAAGTACAATACAGTTTTGTCTGAATTTCGAAGTAGGAAATTAGAGGTCATCCAGGCCTTTATATCTTTAAGACATGCCTGTAGTTTAACTAATTGATTTTTGTCATCTGGCTTCATGGATAAATACAGCTGGGTATCATCTGCATAGCAATGAAAATGTATGCTATGTTTTCTAATAATACTGCCTAAGGGAAGCATATATAATGTAAATAGAATTGGTCCCAGCACAGAACCCTGAGGAACTCCATAATTAACTTTAGTGTGTGAAGAAGACTCCCCATTTACATGAACAAATTGGAGTCTATTAGATACATATGATACAAACCACTGCAGCACAATTCCTTTAATATCCAAGGTATGTTCTAATCTCTGCAGTGAAATATTGTGGTCAACGGTATCAAATGCTTCATTGAGGTCTAACAGGACAAGCACAGAGAGGAGTCCACTGTCAGAGGCCATAAGAAGGTCATTAGTAACCTTCACTGTTTCTGTGCTATGATACACTCTAAATCCTGACTGAAATTCTTCAAATAAACCATTCCTCTGCAGATGATCAGTCAGTTGTTTTACAACTACTCTTTAAAGAATTTTAGAAATCAGCCTATGATTAGCTGAGACAGCTGGGTCAAGTGAAGGCTTTTTAACTAATGATTTAGACAGTGCAGAATGTGTGGATGTGGGAAGGGGTTTATGAAACTCTGTGTGACATTAGTACTTCAGAGTTGACCATGATGATGCCAACTGTAATATGTGTGTTGACCTGTTTTCCTTATCACGAGATATTCCATAATAAATATATTTTATACTCTTATTATATTCTTATTTTATATTATTTTATTTCTAAATCTTGACAAATAATAGACATGTTGAAGAGACTGTTGAAATTTCACTTTTCAAAGATATCTTACACAGCAAAAAAAAATATCAGTAAAAATACAGTACTGCGTATCATTTTAAAATGAAGGAATTTTCTGTGGATGTTTTTCCATATTTTTTTAACCACACATTGAATTTGACCATTTACCATTTACAGAAACTTCTGTAAAAAAGACAAACAAACAAAAAAAAAAAACATAATGTACTGGCAGAAAATTACCAGTACATTTTCTGTTTTTTTTTACGGAATTTTTTATTTTTTTTTTACAGTGTGGGCTGTTTTGTAGATTGATAGGTCACTAAATATTAATATTACATTAAAAGAAAGGTAGGTTATCAAGCAATAATTTTACTGGCCGATTTGAGATAAAATTGATGTCCACGTGGCCCATTAACTAAAGTGAATTTGACACCTTTCTCTGGAAGGACTTTTGTATTAGGAAGGGATCTTGTAAAACCGATTAATTACACAAAGCAAAATGTGCTTCAGAGGTCATACGGGGACCTGTTATTTTTAGACAGATTTAAAAATATGGAAGGGCCTCAAAGTAAGATCCTGGTCTGGTTGCAACCTTTCTCCACCACTTCCATGCATACATCGGCAGTCATGCACACAAAGTAATTACAGCTGAAGTGTGTCACTTTAGAGGTTTTAAACAATGTGCTTTATATATGGGCAAAGAGACAGAAAATACATCCTCTTACTTTAACACTACATGAACTGTTGTCAGATCAGATACATGGCTTTCCAAATTACTCTTAGTCTGAGTGCATCAGTGTTTTGACAATGTGCTACAGACATTGAATATAAAAAAAAAAAAATTTACTTCTGGGTTGTGACACTTTATAGAAACAGGGTGTAAATTCTCACCAGGAAAAATATGGCTAGCTCTTAAAGATGGCAAATCTGATGAGGGTTCTTGTCCTTTTCTCTAATAAAATATTTGCAAAAAGTTATTAGTAATTTACAAAAAAAGAAGGCAAAAAGTTCATTGTAACAGCTTTTCTTGTTCTCTATGGAGATATCCTTTTGGGCTAATTTTAATTTCATTTACAAACCTCTACAAAAATAATTACTCAAAAACTTGATAGGGATCATTTTTCTGCCCATTTCAGACTAATGTTCTAATCTGCTTCCAGAGGGCCACAGGTCTCATGAGGGGAGCTCATGAGGGGAGCTGAATAATTCAAACACTAGTTGGAGGTGAAGCAGTGATTGGAAAAGGACTGCAGGGTTTTATGGTACATCAGTATTTATTGCCCCTCAGCTTCCAGTAATAAAATACCAGATGCTGAGACAAACACATGATCCACTGTGACCCATAGCGACTCTAACACAGAACAAATGAATGTGGTTGTTTGTCTTTTAAATATGGGTGCTTTGATTTTTAGGTTAAACATGGAAAGCTGAATTAGCCATATTTAGAATAGAACAAAGACTGGTCACACAAAGACTGGTCACACAAAGTGGCGATCTTAGAGTTTTCAGCAAACCAAAACAGGACTGAGATCTTTAATACTGTCAGTAGACTACTAAAGACAGTATAATTTTCCTCAGCGCCTAGAAGCCAACAGCACAGGACACAAACTACTTTGGAAAAAGACAGTAAAAACAAAGAATTAGGATCATTAAAGAGGTGAAGTAAAATTGTTATTAATCCATTTTATATGGATTAATAACTTTGAGTATTGCATATTGGTATTTGCAAACAAGTAAATCCAGTGGGGAGATCCATAAAAGGCAAAGTAGTGACGTTATTATTAAAATAATTTTTATCATTAAAATCATTCTCCTTACTTACAGTCCTAATAATCATGCCTCATCATATTGTATAAAGATTATGTGGCACTATTATCCCATTAGAGGACTTAGCTCTCAGACTGGCTTACTTGTGGTTCCTGAAGTTTCTAAAAGTAGAATGGGAGGCAAAGCCTTCAACCATCAGGTCTCTCTCTTGTGGAGCCAGCTTCCAGTTTGGGTTCAGGAGACAGAAACCCTCTCTCCTTTAAGATTAGGCTTCAAACTTTCCTTTTTGATAAAACTTACAGGCCTGTCTTGAACCATTCCTTAGTTATGCTGCTATAGGCTCAGGTTCCTGGGGAACCTCCCGTGATGCACTGAGCAATTGTCTTCTACTCTTCATGCATTTACATTGTTGTCAGTATTCAGGCCCCCTTCACTTTTTTTCAATTTTGTTATGTTGCAGCCTGATGCTACAATCATTTACATTCTTTTTTTCCCTTCATTAATCTACACTCTGTACCCCATAATGACAAATTTGAATTTGAATTGAAAAATTTTAGGATTTTATGTAAATGTATCAAAAAGAAAAAAAACTGAAATATCACATCTACATAAGTATTCAGACCTTTTGCAAAAACACTTGAAATTTAGCTCAGGTGCCTCCCATTTCTCTTGATCGTTGAGATGTTTCTACATCTTGATTGGAGTCCACCTGTCATAAATTAAACTGATTGGATGATTTGGAAAGATGCACACCTCTCTATAGAAGTCCTCTCAGCTGACAATGCATATCAGAGCAAAACCAAGCCATGAGGTCAAAGGAACTTCCTACAGAGCTCAGAAGGCACAGATCTGGGGAAGGCTACAGAAAAGATTCTGCTGCACTGAAGGTTTGAAGTGCACAGTGGCTTCCATAATTCTCAAATGGAAGACGTTTGGCACAACCAGAACCAAGAGCTGGTTGCCCGGCCAAACTGAGCAAGCGACAGAGAAGGGTCTTAGGGCCAGAGGTGACCAAGGACCCAATGGTCACTCTGACTGAGCTCCAGAGATCCTGTGTGGAGATGGGACTAAGCTCCAGAAGGACAACCATCATTGCAGTCCTCCATGGGTCTGGACTTTATGGCAGAGTGGCTAGACAGATGCCTCTCCTCAGTGGAAAACATGCGAAAGCCCCACTTGGAGTTTGCAAAAAAGTCCCTGAAGGACTCTCAGACTGTGAGGAACAAGATTCTCTGGTCTGATGAAACCAAGATGAACTGTTTGGCCTCAATTCTAATCGTTATGTCTGGAGGAAACCAGGCACTGCTCATCACCTACCCAACACCACCCCAACAGTGAAGCATGGTGGTGGCAGCATCATGCTGTGGAGGTGTTTTTCAGCAACAGGGACTGGGAGACTGGTCAGGGTTGAGGGACAACTGAATGGAGCAAAGTACAGAGATATCCTCAACAAAAACCTGTTCCACAGTGCTCAGGACCTCAGACTGGGCCGAAGGTTCACCTTCCAACATGACAATGACCCTAAGCACACAGTGAAGACAACACAGGAGTGGCTTAGGGACAACTCTGTGAATGTCCTAGAATGGCCCAGCCAGAGCCCTAACTTGAACCCTATCGAACATCTTTGGAGAGACCTGAAAATGGCTGTCCACCGACAGTCCCCATCCAACCTGACTGAGCTTGAGAAAATGTTCAAAGAGGAATGGCAGAAAATCCCCCAATCAAAGCTTGCTGCACCATAATAAAAAGATTCAAGGCTGTAATTGCTTCCAAAGGTGCTTAAACTAAGTAGTAAGTAAAGGGTCTGAATACTTATGAAAATGTGATATTTCAGTTTCTTTTTCTTTTTAATAAATAAAAAACAAATTAAAAAATTCTGTTTTTAATTTGTTATTATGGGGTACTGAGTGTAGATTAATGAGAAAAAAAAAAAGAATTTAAACGATTGTAGCATCAGGCTGCAACATAACAACTGAATACTTTCTGAACCCACTGTCAGTGGTGGGAACAGTAACACATGCAAGACAATCCTATTGGTGAATCCATCACTGGTGCTTGTCACACATGCAGAGATGAAAAAGGCAAAAACCATAATTTATGCATCATTTACTGTACTATACTCAGGGGTTAAAGTGGTTTTTGCTACAGATGTCAGTTAAGTTGCCTTCACAGGTACTTCAGCATCTAGCTAGCAGAAGAGGAGTGAGGATAACAGGAGTAACGTTTTTTTAAGTGGCAGGTGATTTCAGATGGAAAATTTCTAACAGGTCAACAAATATCAGCAAACACACAAACTGTTTGTGTGTAGTTTGTCACGCAGTGTGTCTGCAAGCTAAAGGTACAGCTGCTGTGTTTCCCAGGCAGAGAAAAGAATGAGAGACAACTTCACTCAGAGATGGAGAAAGAGGTAAGAAAGACAGGACAGGAGAGGAAGAAGAGAGAGTATTTTTAAAGGTAAGGACTGTTCACTGATATTTGATAGAGTGGAAATTTGAAGCTTACATGTAATGTCCTCATTCATTTTAGAGTTTTTTTAATCAGATATTGGATCTATATGTGATGAGTTGCTAAATTATACTTTTTTTTGATATTGTGAAAGACTTGAAAAACAAATTGAAGTATTCTGTGTCTTATTCAGAGGTTGCATGAAAATATCAGGCAATTTAATGCAGGCTCAACAGGTTGGTTTACTGTATTGTGGTGGAGTTTACAATAATACACTAGGTTGGACTGGTGCAGAGCAGGATGTGGTGCTCATGGTCAGTGTAACAGGTTAACAGACATCAATTTAAATTTAAGTTGATGATGCTGAATAGATTCAATTACACTTTAAACCAGCTTTATACTGTGTAGAGGTTGGAAATCAGACATGATAGCTCATGTAACATCTGCTTCAGCTAGCTAAATTCACAAAGAGCAGGGAACCTCAGAGCAGCAGCAGCAGCAGCATAGGTCAGCTGATCACAGCCTGTACACAAAGAAAATCTACAGGAGCTCACTATAGAAATGATTGTGACTTATATCTAAGTGATTTTTTTCAACAGGCTGCACCACTACAACTGATCTTAGGGTTCCCACACTGGGCAAATCCCACTTTAACCCCTGACTATACTCATTTTTCTCTTTAGGTGTGGAGGCAAAGTCACCCATCTATAATGTAGACAACAGCAAACAGAGCTAGTTTTTCTTTCTTTGATTATTAATTTCCTTTGTTTTTCTCTGCTTGTTTTCTGCATAACAGATGTTCAAGTACATTCATTAGAACTTGAATTTAAGTTGAAATAAAGTTTGTATTCCCTTGTATTAATGTTATTTTACTATGACATGAGGTTCAGTTAACTTTGCACAAAAACAGCTGGTAGAAATGTCCTCCAAAGAGCTACTTTTTTACTTTTATACTTTGAGTACATTTCAGAGCCTGTACCTTTTCACTTTTACTTGAGTAAAGAAGTTGAATCAGCGCTTCAGCTTTTACCAGAGTATTTTTTAACACAAGTATCTGCACTTCTGCTTAAGTAACAAATATGTGTACTTTTGCCACCTCTGTAGATAGACGTGGGTGCTGTGTGTCAACGCGACATCCACATGAATGCCAGGACCCAAGGTTTCAAAGCAAAACATAGCTTTTCACTTCAAATGCCCTGAACAAAAATGCACCCAATAAGGACAGTGGGCTATGTTGAGCAAACTTTTTTTTATTAAAACTCAAACTTTGTCATCTGTGGTGTCAAAACTGCATCATCCATATTAAAAAAAAAAACACAGAGGAGTGTATTTTCAGCCAATTAGTGTCGACAGCTCTTTATTGTTCTTATACACTAATAAAAAAATGCTGTAGTCATTCAAACAGGAGGTCATGTCTGCAGCAAATCCACAGTGCGGTTAAAATTAATAAATGCAGTTGGGTTTATAACTGCTCTTGATTGGATTAAATCAACATGAAACTGAATTAACCCTGAAACACATTTTTTTTTGTTTGTTTTTTTAGTTTTTGTTTTTTTTAATGCCAGCAGCGCCTAATTGGTTTGGTGCAGAAATTGCTAATAAATCCTTGTGCATCAAACAAGCTTTGAACAATCGTCACTGCAGAGAGAATTTGTTACTCATCTGCTCATCAGAGGGCTTTTGTTGCCCCTCAAGGACTCAACACTTTCAGTGAATAATGATTAAAAAAAACAAAAAACAAAAAACAACTTCGCTTCAAAGAAGCATGATGCAGAAAGATTTTTTTAAAACAATTTTCAGAATCTTTTGGATGCCTAATGGCACAGCAGGGAGACAGAAACAGAACATACAAAGTGAAACAAACAAAAAACAGCCCACCTGAATGCAGCTGTCAGATAGGGATTTAGGTGGAGCTAAAATGTAGAGATGCTCTCAGCAGATTATAAGAAGCGTCCTTTTAGTAAAGTGGCGAAGAGAGCAGATTCACACCTCCACCCACAATAATGGCTTTCCACACAATTTATATAGCATGATGCATTTTTTTAATATCAAATGACTAACTGTGACACATAATTTAACATAAATCTGTAGACGTTTGGATATTTCTTTGAGTGCTTTTGGCAAGCAGCTTGTCTTTTGAAACTCATCCAACTGCAACATAATACATCTCTAAATTCTTCAGTGATTGTTTCTTTGTGTCTTGTTTGTGTACATTTGCTTGTGGTGATTATTATTGCATTAGTAGTCTTAATAATGTTTGTCTTGGGAATGGAGAAGGGATTTGTGTGAGTCCAAACAAAAGCCTCAGGTTTTGTGTTTGTGTACTACTTGGACCGTAAGTACCACAAATCCAGCACGGGTAAGGCCATTTTTATAACTGCAGTGCAGCAAATGACAGCCTGCAGGAACTCTGACTTTGACAGTAAAGTACAGTTGTCGTCTGACTCAGGTGGCTTCTTTCTTGACAGCGACAGAAATCTCTCTGGACAGTCTTAGTGTCACTTTATCCAAGGATAATGGAGCTCAGTGTGGAACAGGAGGTACAGTATGTACCGTTGGAGGGTCAGAGCTTGGAAGAGACACAGAAAAAGGGAGTTAAGATGCACTTGAGCCACAGTATCAGTTTAAACGATAGTGGTGTCCAGAATGTAAGAGTTACCATAGTAAACATTTTTTTTTTGGCTTTCGTGTGGTAAACAAAGTAATCCCACAAGAATATGCAAATGTACTGCTTGTATCTAACTCACCACAATAGGAATCATAAATTTCATTGTGGTGCATATTTTTGCCAAAAGTTACAACTCACTTATCTTGGCACCCCCTCTGCAACCATAAACTGGCCTCATTAAAATGAATGAAGAGGCTGAGCAGGTTTAAAACTGGTCTGAATGTGTCCAAAGAGCAAGGGCACTGGAAGAAAGGGGCAAAGGACCATTTCCCCCACTACTTTACATCTCTGTTGCACATTCTTATTGACTTGCCATTCGCAAGGCATTAAGTCCAAGGCATCATTGTAAGTAAAGCAAGATAAACGAGTTTATATCTTCTTTTTTTGGTTCAAATTAAAATTCATGAAATATGTTCCCTGAATTTTTCTCTTTCTTTGCCATCTTCAGCTGACATGCTCCTGCAATTTTAAACTTTCACATTATTTTGTTTTTGTACAATTAACCAATGCAGGATGGGACTTTTAAATCATAGCACAGCATTTTTTTTAGGCTTTTTACATGCAGTTTAGATATTTCTTGTAGATAACTCAGGTTTATTACAGCAGCAGAATACAATTCAAGTTTGGCATCTACGGTCCCCATCACTTCCTGCAAATATGATGAACTTAAAAAATTGGGGAGTGATAGGTAATTATCCCCCTGGAGCCTAGGGGTGGATGCTGGGGTGGCGGATGGGTTGAAACAGCAGCTCTGACATGTTAGAGGGAGAAATTCTGAAGCTTAAATTGACCACCAGATTGGGAGGGTGTGTTTGGTGTATGACGTGACAACAATGGGGCATGTTAGTGTGTATGACACAGATGCCTGCCTGAACTAGCTCAGAGGATTTGCTGCACATAGACCTAATGTGAGTGGACATGCATCCAACACTTACCTAAGAGTTACTTTGCCATGCTAGCCTTGCTCTATGAGTCTGGACAGCAGTAAACATTAATATCAATGTGCAGACATGCTCATAGTGACAATGCCAGCAACATCTGCTTGTTAGCAGTAAACAAAGTGCAACAGAAGAAGATAGAGAAGAAGAAGAACAATACTTTTACAAGTTTTTGACGAATCATTTTGACCAAATAGTACCATGATAGCTTGGCAGCCTGTCCAGGGTGTACCACACCTCTTGCCCTATCACAGTTGGGATTGGCTCAAGCCTCCTTGCAACCCCAAATTGGACAAGCACTTAAGAAAATGGATGGATGGATGGATTGTTACCAGAGTTATTAGAATGGGTGCTCTAAAGACCTTAAATATCTTTAATAAATTTCAAAGCAATTGTTTTTAGGGTTGATAAGATATTTCACTTCAACCTCATGGTGGCAATAGATCAAAAATCAGGGTTACCAATGTTAGTCGGATACATGAGGGATGTAAAAATGCTGATACAGAATTTCATGTCAGCCCACCTGAGAGTTCAGTAAGAATCAACCTGCATTGGAAAACGTGAATATCAGTACAAATATTTCATACATTCTATGGTTGTACAGAAAATGAATGCTTACTCATAGCTTTCATTTATCTTTCACACCATTTCCTTCATCTTTTGAGGTTTTTTTTTTAACTTCCTGAGTGTTTTCTTTGGTTAGTCTTGGATGTTTCTAACGTTCACCGCCCCAGGGACTCTATGATACCATCTCTTTGCTGATGACATTGATCGTCCCGTCCTCATGTTTGCCCCAACTTCAAACCATCTCTACCTCCTTGTCTTCTTTACCTTTATCGTCTATCAATTCTTGTCAGATGGATTTCCAGAAATGTATCACTCAAGGCGATCGGGAGAGGAGAAGTGCACCTTAAAAAGAAATCCTACAGCTGAAGCAGTGAGAAAGGTCATTCAAAAGGAAATACAGTCAAAATCCTACCTGAAATACAGCCTGTGCTGCTTTTACTTTCATGTCAGCAAAGAGAAGAAATGCCGTGTCTCAAATGTTGGATTCTCTTTGGTGCTGGAATGATCTGGGATGTGTTTCAGAGGAAATGGAGTAAAATAACAGCCTGCTGATTGGATCCAGAGAAGTGTAGGTTCAGACTGTGAGACAAAAATATGGATGAATACTGTACAGGCTACTTTAATGGCAAAAACAGTCCCCTCCTGCTGTGTGCAATCAGCACACGCTTGTAAGTAAGTAAACATACATGCAGTGAGATGATGAAATGAGAAAGGATGTGTAAATCGCTGTTAGTTAACTCTGAAACAAGCAGGAAATTTGCACATTGTATGCGGACGCTCTTGTTAGAGTTATTGTGTTGTTTAAACTTTTAAAAAAAAAAAAAAGAATTATTAATGGCTTTTGGTTTCTACAGTTTGGGAATGTATTGAACATCACACAGAATAGACACAGACAGGCTTTTATCTACAGTTTGTACCTCAAAGGATTGCTCAGTTTAACAGACAAAAAAAATAGCTGTGATGGAGGCTTTTTTCATTCACATACCAGTATCTCATGAGAGTAAAATCCAATATCTTGCTCAAAAAAAGAATAAAAACTGGTTAAATATTGAATTTATTGTTCAGTGACATTTTTCTCTTCAAGAATAAGGTGGCCCTTTTATCCCATGATTCCCAAAGGGTAATTGAGCCAGAGGGACTACTTACACAGCAGTCAGGGGGTATGTGGACAGATTCACTCAACTAATCTGAAAAAAAAGAACTGAGTGCACATAAGCAGCAGTACAAATAGACAGTAAAAATAAATTATTAAATAAATAATTAAAAAGATAAGTAACAGTTAAATAATGGATAAAAATGATGAAGAGCTCACTAAAAGCATGGCTCACACATGAAATTGTTAGTTAATGGTATGGAAGCTGCTGATTTGCTTGGTTTGCTAAAAGTGTGCGTAAACATTTGGAATTAGCTGACTATACGGATAAACAAAAATAAATAGCTGACTAAAATAATGACTCAAAAGTCAGACGTTATTAGCTAATAAGATGGACAGCAGTTGAAATTGTTAGCTAAAATTGTACACTAATGACTGATAAATGAAATGACTGATAAATAATGACTGAAAAATATGCTCCCATAGGCCCAGAGGTTGGTGACCACCTGGCAGCCTCCAGTCGCTTGGGAAAAATGTGCATTCACTGACCAGTTTACGAGTGGTTCCTTTGGAGGTTGCTGGCTGTCTTTGGGTGAAATCAGTCAAAAGAGGATGCTGCACCGAAATCCTCTTTGTGATTGCTTGTGTTGGTAGCAGGTTGCTGCAGTTGCCCCTGGTTTGCATGGAAGATGCCGACTTGTCTGCAAACACTCGCTAACTAACCACAGAGCGGCAGTGAAACTTTAAAAAGTGCAAAGCAAACCAGAAATGGAGAATGTTTACCTTCAAAGTAAAAGTTGCACCTTATGGCTGCAGCCAACACATTTCAAAAGGTGCAGCTTTTATTTTGAAGGCGATTGGTCTCCGTTTCTGGTTTGCGTCACACTCTTCACAGTTTCACTATCACTTGGTGAGTAGCTTGCGAGTGTTTGCAGACAAGTTGACATCTTCCATGCAAATTACGGGCAGCTGCAGCAACCTGCTACCAACCAAAGCAGTCATAAGGATGTATTTTGGTGCAACACCATATGCTGTACCTCGACCAATTTCACCTAGTGACTGCCAGCAACCTCCCAGCAACCACTCACGGAATACACACTTTTCCCTACTGGTGGTTGCTGGGAGTGGTTGCCAGGGGGTCACTGACTGGACTCTAGGCCTGCGTGAAGGGGGCTTTAGTAACTAATTTCACAGTGCCAGCAACCACTCACAAACAGGTCGGGGAATATACATTTGTCCCCTCGTGGCCGGTGGTCACTAGATGGTTGCCGACTGGGTTTTAGGCCTGTGTGAATGGGGCCTTAGATAAAAGTAATGGCTAAACTGTTGATTGTGGTTACTAAACACAATGAATAGCTGTTAATTGAAGTAGTAACTGCAATTATTAGTCGACACCATAGATAGTATAAAAGACAGAGCCACCGTGAAGTTACCCATTCGTTTTGGACTTCACATTTTGAATCCTCAACACTAGCATTTTTGCCACCTCTATGCTGTTTTTTTTTGGAGCCAGAAGTTACCATATTTACCATACTAGCTGGCTTGGTTAGCAATCCGTGTCCTTAAACTGTACAGGTGCACCGCACAGACACAGATATCAGCTAAGTAGTGCTAAGAAATGGACTAATAACACTCACCAAAACGGAAGCACAAATGTCTTGGATTTCTCTTGTCACAGCAATCTGTAATAACATTCAGATAATTCATTAAACATATAATGTAAAATGCACCAAGAGCACACCCACAGTGGAGAGGTCCAGCTAAATGAGTCGAAGTTATAAGGTGAGGCCTAGCAGACTTCAGTCAGCTCCAGCTGCCTGGGTCAGGACACCTGTCAATCAAATTGGCTACACCCCTAACTTAAGTATCCAGGTGGATGAGTTTTTTTTTGTTTTTTTTTAATTACCTTCCTCAGATTTGTTATGAAGGAGCAAACTATCTATAGAGGCCAAAATTGTTTTTCGTACCAGGCTGTAAATATGCTTTTTAATATTTTAAAGTTGGGTATTTTAACATGGCAGTCTATGGGGACTGACTCACTTTTGGAGTCAGCCTGAAGTGGCCACTAGTTGAACTGCAATTTTTGGAACTTATGTGTTGGCTTCATTTCTCAGCTCTGGAGTTTGCCCCTTGCTGAATATGTGTGGATAATTTCTTTATACAGTTTGCTAACCATAACTGATTAATGATAATATAATTGCTAAGAGGAAATGACAAGCTGAAAGTAGTCCAGATCTGGTTTAAAATGAATTAAAGCAAACATGAGAGCTGGTGTTAATGGAGGGGTTCTTAAATCCATCTAATAGGATGTTGGTGATATGTCAGATAAAAAAGTTTGGGGACCACTGCTGTAGTTGTCCCTGCCAGATCAGAAAATGTGTTTAAATTGAATCCTTTATGGATAATTTAAACATTTCGTATGTAGCTTTCTTCATTTCCTAATGGAAATGGGAACATTTGCAGAAATAGTGAGATTATTCCAAAGTGGAGAGGAAGACATCAGTGTGATGTATTATCACAGAGAATATTATCAGACCATTTGGACCTGCTCAGAGCATGTCCCTTTGAAGTGAAGATCAGGCCTATCTGACATCAGATGGTCAAAGCTCTCTTTGAAAAATGATGCCTGATTACAGTGAAGCAGGTGAACAAACATCCCACACTTCAGGATCATTTACATGTGAGAGGAGTCTGCTGTAAATCAACACCATCATCATTATGTTGCATGTGGGCAGCTAAGGAGACATTTGCAACTAAGTAGAAAAGACACAAAGACTTTTTTTTGACAAAGTATTTAAAAATGTGCATGCATAATTATTTGAATGGATATAAAACAGAGCTAATCAAATCTAATCACCTTTTCCTCAGTCTAAATACTGTATATAATGAGCATACACATGCAGTGTGGAACAGAGACAGTTCTGTGTTTACATGGGTAGTTGAGGCAGTTAGTATACAGCCGGTGTGTGCTCATGTTTACTTAAAGTTTGGCCCCCGAGAGACTTGAACTCCTCCACTTGGGCCAGCAACTCGGACTTGGAGGTGCTAATTCTCATTCTAGCCACTAGGCTGCAAACCACCCCAATGTGAAGAGGTTACCGCTCAGTGAAGCCAACAGGACCACAACATCTGATAAAGCAAAAGGTGATCCTGAGGCCATTGAACCAGACACCCTCCACCCCTTGGCTACTACAAATTCTGCCCATGACGGTTATAAACAGAATCAGTATCAAAGGCAAACCCTCCAGTGCCAGCTGGATAGTCTGACTTACTGATGGTGATGCAGACAAGACTGAAGAGCCTATAACAATGTGCCTGGTACTCCTGAAGCCCCTCTCCACAGGACACCACGAGGGACGCGGTCAAATCCCCTCTCCACAAAACACATGTAGACTAGTTCCATTGCACCCTCAAATTTACTTGAGAGGACAAACAGTTGGTCCGAAATTCATGATCAGGACGAAAATGTATTGTTCCTCCTGGAACTGAGGTACGACAAATGGGTGGACTCTCCTCTCCTGTAACCTGGTATACACCTTCTGAGGGAGGATGGAGAGTGTGAGCCCCCTGAAGGTGGAACACCCTTCTTAAAAAGGGAGACCACCATCCCAGTTTGCCAGTCCAGAGGCACTGTCCCTTACCTTCATGCAATGGTGCAGATAATTGCATTAAAAAGGCACCAACACAACAAACACCATCACGAGGTCTTGTACAGTGACTCTAAATAGCTGAGGTGAAGCCTAATATACAGCTAGCCACCTGTGTCGGCACCCACCTGTCAGTCAAAGACTGAAGAACATAATAAAATATTAAACAGGTAGTTATATAAGTAGTTATAAACCCCTCCCAACCCCTGAAGATGTTTTCAAATGGAAAATTAGCCTCTTTCTGCTGTAAAGTTGGGAAATTTAACATGGGAGTATAGGGGAGCTGACTCACTTATATATTGTTGATAGGTATGAGTGTTTACATATTAAGTTTAATATATTTGCACATATTATAGCTTAATCTTGAGTTTTTTCTTAGTTCAGTTTTTCCTCTGCCAAGGTGGAGGACCTTGGAAATAGATTTTCAACACTGTTTATCTGTCTGGCAGCAAGACTGGGCAAAAATCCATCAAACCAAATTTCATGAACCTTGGTGGAGAGACGGAACATTTGTTTTTTGTGTGGCTCTCGTGTGTTCTCTAAAACTGTAAGAAGATAGGTGGAAGATAATCTACTCTTAACCACTGACGTCAAATGTTTTAGGCATATGTATATACAGCTCCAGAAACAATTAAGAGACCACTTCAAAATTATCAGTTTCTCTGATTTTGCTATTTATAGGTATATGTTTGAGTAAAATGAACATTTTTGTTTTATTCTATAAACTACTGACAACATAACTCCCAAATTCCAAATGCAAATATTTTCATTTAGAGCATTTATTTGCAGAAAATGAAAAATGGTCAAAATACCAAAAAAGGTCCAGTGTTTTTAGACCTCAAATAATGCAAAAAAACCAAGTTCATATTCATTTTTAAACAACACATTACTAATGTTTTAACTTAGGAAGTGTTCAGAAATCAATATTTGGTGGAATAACCCTGATTTGCAATCACAGCTTTGGGCTGGCCAGG
>VUQI01053743.1:11415-35886 GCA_015106735.1 Paratilapia polleni | reverse complement strand
TAGAGGGTGGTCTACTATGCCCACCTATACGGTAAATTTCCACTCATGATTTCACCCCTGGCAGGTGTTCAGCTCCAAAAACCAGTATTCTCCAGTTTTCTGTTTACTACTTTCAAGACTTCAATATAGCATTTCCTTGTTAAAATATTCCCTTTTTGAAGTACCAGGGCTCTCCCATGTTTTTGCCCAATTATTTTAGGGACCGTCCTTTTCTCATCCAATTAGCTCATGAACTAGCTCCCTTGGACCGTGTCCATACACACACACACACAGATCACTCCACAAGTGGATCACTTGTGCTCTGAATATTTCTCTGTGTAGTGAGATGAGTACATTACCTTTAAATGAGTGAGACAATATGTATAAGAACTAAAATAAAGTGTCCTATAGTGCTAATCTATGGTGATACTCCAGTATTTATCAGTGTTTACTATAAACTTAAGATGGCTTTGAATACTCCAGTGTTCATTACTTTCCAGTACTTACTTTCGGTATAACATGATCCAATATACATACAGATTAACTAATGATTATTGAATATACAGTAACTATACTTCTCACAGTATACAATGTGAATAAACAGCAGTTATACTCTTCTCAATATGCAATGCTGCATAGGTCAAAGGTCAAAGTGGTTTTATTAAAAGAAATATCCAACAGAATCTTTTCAAAATATACAAAATATCGGCATAAGTATAAGTGAACACAAAACAATATGACACACATGGAATCAGACCACACAAACAAACAAATTAATACTGAAGGATTTCTTATGTTACAACAAATGCAGTATGAGTGGGCTTGAAAAACCTCTTTTGTGAAGTGTATGCATTTTCAAGATCATCCAGCAGAGATGAACACACTGTGAGCAGGCATCTGTCTCCATGTTTGTGGCAACATTGTATTTAATAAAGAACTACAGGACACTCTGGAAAAGTATCTGCTGACTATCAGATTACTTATCTGCTACTGTGAACCTGAGAATGTGAACCGAGGGAACATGGAACACATGTATGAAAGCATGTCCTGTACATTTAATACAAACTAATACAAAACAGACAAATCATGTAAAGAAAATTTAGTGCAGTACAACTTGAAGGCCCCTGATAAAGGTGTGGGTGGTATGACCTGCCCATTAATCATTCTTTATTTATGCAATGAAAGGAATTTTGGACACTTAGATCATGCTGCTCTAAATGTTTGCATCATAAAATATGCCAGTGGGAAACCCCAGCCCTCGTACAGTTTTTAGCACTTCACACTGATTGGAAATTATCTTGAATGGGGGTGGTTTGAGCTGCACTTTACAGATTCTGTATTTCGCACATTCCAGATGGCCCTGAATCTTTCAAGAGAATTTTTGAGTGGATAGGGCTGTGGTTTTGTTGACAGGACAGAATGTGTTTAAGTGGGGAAGTTTTATAACTCAATGTAATAATATTGTACTGTGATTTCACTGGTTGCACTTAGCAAACACGGCTTCTTTTTGCTACACTTACAGTATTTTACAATAAAAAAAACTTCATCACTCAAAGGGGCACAGAATCAGATTTTTTTCCAATCCCCAGTAAAAGATGAAGACTTTGTTATTTTGATGCCTCATTGTGTGTCCTTGGCCTCGCTGGCTTCAACCCACATGTCAAACTACACTGCTGCTCGGTGGATGTTTAGTTCAGTGTGGACAGCTGAGCTCTGACAGGCAGCCAAACAGAGTGAGGCATTACTTGAAACAATTACTTGTTTATGTTTGACTAAACGGTCTTGAGGGCGGCTGTGGCTCAGGAGGTAGAGCAGGTTGTCTACTAATTGGAAGGTGAGTGGTTTGATCCCTGGCTCCCCTAGTCTACATGCCGAAGTATCCTTGGGCAAGATACTGAACCCCACATTGCCCCTGATGCATTCATTGGAGCATGAGCTAAGCACTTAAGTATAGGTATGACTGGGTGAATGTGGCATGTAGTATGAAGTGCTTTGAGTACTCAAAACTGAGTAGAAAAGTGCTATATAAGTACCAGTCCAAATTATTAAACATTCTACAGAAGTGCATGATTATCCTTAATTTGGAAATACTAAAATACACATCACAAATTAGTGAACACTTTATTAAAAACACCATACTAATACTGGGTCAGACCTTCATTTGCTCTCCAAACTGCCTAGGTAATCTTGGTATCATGGATTCCTCCAGATGTTGGAAACTTTACTGATTGTATGTTAACATGGAATGCATCACATAACTTCTGCAGTGTTCTCAGCTGGACATTCATGCCACCAATCTCCTTTTCTACCACATTGAGGTGGCTGTGTCTCAGGTGGTAGAGCGGGTTGTCTGCTAATCAGTCAGTGGTTTGATCCCCAGCTTCTCCAGTCTGCATGTCAAAGTATCCCAGGTTTCCCCTAATGCATTTATCGGAGTGTGATTGTGTGTGCGAATGTCAGATAGACACAGGAAAAAAGTGCTTGTATGAATGTGTGTCTGTGTGTGTGTATGTGTCTGTGTGTGATTGGGTGAATGAGGCTCATAGTAGAAAGTGCTTTGAGTGTTCAGTTAGAGTGGAAAAGCGCTATGGGACTGCATTGGAGCCTCTAGAATTGGCAGCTTGCACATCTGGAAAGGCACCATCAATGCTGAAAGGTATGAACAGGTTTTAGAGCAACATATATTGGGGCGGCTGTGCCTCAGGAGGTAGAGCGAGTCGTCTACTAATCGGAAGGTCAGTGGTTTGATCCCTGGCCCCTAGTCTGCATGCTGAAGTATCCTTGGGCAAGATACTGAACCCCCCCGATGCGTTCATCGGAGTGTGAGTGTGTGTGTGAATGTTAGTAAGCACTTAAGTGTAGATAAAAGTGCTGTATGAATGTACGTGTGACTGGGTGAATGTGGCCTGTAGTATAAAGCGCTTTGAGTACACAAAAGCTGAGTAGAAAAGCGCTATATAAGTACCAGTCCATTTACCATAGACCTTCCCAGGGAAGGTGAGGAGCGTGATTCCCTTGAAGTTGGAACATACTGTCAGGTTCCCTTCTTGAAGAGGAGAACCACCATTCAGTCTGTCAAACCAGAGGCACTGTCCCAGACTTCCACGCAGTGTTGCAGAGGCATGTCAGCCATGACAGCCCCACAGCATCCAGAGCCTTGAAAAAATCAGGAGCTCTGCCACTAGGGAGTTGATTAAGTACCTGAGTGACCTCGCCCCCAGTGATGGGTGAATCATACCCTTTGTCCCCAGACTCTGCTTCCACTACAAAAGGCATGTGAGTAGGACTGAGGAGATCCTCAAAGTATTCCTTCCAATGCCCGACTATGTTCTCAGTTGAGGTCAGCAGAGTCACATCCCCACTATATATAGTGTGGACAAGAAGCTGCTTCCCCCTCCTGAGTCGCCTGACAGTTTGCCAGAAGCGCTTCGAGACCAACTGAAAGTCTTGCTCCATGGCCTCACTGAACTCCTCCCACACCCAAGTTATTGCATTGGCTACTGCCAGAGCCATACTTGACTTGGCCTACCAGTACCTGTCAGCTGCCTCCAGAGTCCCACAAGCTAGCCATGTTCGATAGGACTCCTTTAGCTTGATGGCTCCCTTCATCTCTGGTGTCCACCATCTGGTTCGGGGATTACTGCCACATCAAGCACCAACCACCTTGCGGCCACAGCTCTGCACAGCTGTGCTCAGCAATGGAAGTGTGGAACATGGTCCATTCAGACTCAGTGTCCCCTGCATCCCTCGGAATGCTGTAGAAAATCTGCCGGAAGTGGGAGCTGAAGATTTTGTGAACTGGGGCCTCTGCTGGACACTCCCAGTGCACCCTCACTATACATTTGGGTGTGCCAGGCCTGTCCAGCATTCTCCCCCGCAACCTGATCCAACTCACCAAAAGCTGGTGATTAGATGACAGCTCTGCTCCTCTCTTCACCCGCGTGTCCAGAGCATAGAGTCGCAGATCTGACTATACAGTTACAAAATCGATCACTGACCTGCAGCCAAGGGTGTTCTGGTGCCACCTGTACTTATGGACACCTTTATGTTTGAAAATGGTGTTCATTACAGACAAACTGTGGTTACCACAGAAGTCCAACAACAAAACACTGCTCAAGTTCAGGTTGGGCAGGGCATTCCTCCCAATTACAACCCTGCTCTCTTGGGTGAAAATATATAGCATCTTATTCCCATTGTGGATTTTACTGCTTTTTATTCTACCCCGAATTATCTGGTCTGAAAATACCTGCTATTGGCCAAACTGTGTCACCGGCTACATTTTCTAAAACCTTAAAAAACATTCCTCTGCAAATGGTCAGGTAGAAGAACTGGACTGAAAAAGCAGCCAATGCCCAAAGAAAAACTTTTAAAGACCTTCAGAAAGCCAGGGGAACTATTGCTCAAGACCACTTTAAAAAATTACAAGTCTGGCTCTTTGGAAGCAAAATATGAAGGGTGGCTCGAGACTTTTGCACAGTAATTCAATTCAATTCAAATCAATTCAATTCAATTCAATTCAATTCAAATCAATTCAATTCAATTCAATTCAATTCAGTTCAATTCAGTTGTATTTATATAGCACCAGTTCACAACAACTGTCACCTCAAGGTGCTTTATATTGTAGGTTACAGACCCTCCAATATACTGTACTGTACAATAATGGATGGAACAAAATTAATTATGCTTTTGAAGGAACAACAGCAACACAGAGATTTCAGACCAGCCTGACAGTGGTCAGTGGATTTAAGAAAGTGAAGCTAAATGTGCTCTACAACCTAAAATTAAAGTCATGTCACTGAGAAGCAACAAATCCAGGACGCTCTAGGCAGCTATAGGCAGCCTGTCACCTGTGAAAGTCATGTATGCATCATGAAATCACTGAAGGTTTTGTGAACAAGTGACTCAAGGCCACAAATCATATAAAAATAGCATTTTCATTTTCACTCACATAACAATAGCAGTGAACAATATCAGCAAGCAGTAATTGTAAAGTTGCTTAAAAACTTAAATGTCAATACTATTATGCTTTTAATGCTATTGTTCTGTGGATATTGTAGAAAACACTGTAGGAGATGAACATTTTTTTATGCTGAGATTTTCAGGTGTGAAGCATATTTGTATTGATAAAGGTCTAAAGTGTGTTGTAAGTGCTGTAATGAAGGGAAATTACACTTTAAAACGAATATTGTAAAACTAGTGTAAGAACTGATGAAATTTATATTAACAGCTGCTCCCTAGTACAGAAATAAATGTCTGTAATGTAGAGGCACAAAAGAGGCACCACACAAATGAATGGTAATATAATCATTTTAGACTCATACTGAGATTTGAATAATCACATTATTTTTACCACATTATCCAGCGTGGTTAAAACCCAAATAATAAATAACAGGGACTAGTTGACTGTAAAGATAGCATCTGGCAGATGGAATTATTGGCAAGATGTAAAACAGAAGTGGCGTGACGGTATATAAAGTTAAGGTATTTAAATAAAAACATATCAAAACCTACAAGGGTAGCTGTTGACATTCCAAAATAGCCGTGTATTGTTCACCTGTTAATCTCTTACAGGCTTTCACTTAAAGGTTTGCAGATGTGACTTTGGTATGAGGTGCAATAAGTGATTTTATGGTCCACGTTTTAAGACATTTGTTTCCACCTCAGTACAAAAGATTTGAATTGAATTCTCAATGATATTCACAGCACTGGAAAACAAAATAAAGCAAACACAAACAAAGAAACAAACAAGAACCTCATCAATACCCCTTTCCAAACGTTATTATTGACCAGATAATCCACAGAATGTACTATGATAAGTTCTCATAAAGACAGCTCTTCCATGGAAAGTACAGCATGATTCTACAAATCATCAGCAGAATGCTTTTTTGACATTTTAAGTCTAGTAGCTAGCTCTATTATAGGTAGTCACTGGATTATAACCAAACTACCCCCTGTATATGATTTGCCCTCCCAATATTTGCACTGATCAGTCATTCAATACCTCCCCTAATTTTTTGGTGTGAAGCTCTAAAACTCGCTGGACACATCTGACATGTAGATGTTGGTTAAAAAAATACAATTACAGATGGTGTTTTATTTATTTATTTATTTATTTATTTATTTTCAAATTTGGACAAATATAGGACTAGCTGATAACTGTTTTACCTTTATATACTAGCTGGTTCTCTTTATTGTCTTGCACATTAACACAAACCAAAAATGAAAAAGTGGGGTTTTATGTGTTGTAAAACAAAGTTAACAGACTTTGACTGCAATAGCTACTGGAAATCCCACCTGAGGCAGTGTTGGTTTAAAGACCAGACATTGCCTCAGGCCTTAAAAGAAGATTTTCATATGAATTTATTATGAACTTCTGGATTTGATTTTGCAACAGAGATTTGAGTTTATGACTCCTCTCAGCCTTACTGAGATGTAACATATTGCCTCGTCAGTTCATGTTTTTCCCCTTCTCCCTTTTGCATCCTACCACCTGATCCAGATCTGTATTCACTCCAAGGCTGCTGTGCTACCCACAAGCAATAGCCTGAGAGCTTCAAAGCAATGATCTTCCTCTCAACATGCCAAAGAAGTATAGAATGAAGCTCACTGAGTAATTGACTTCAAGCCAATATGTGAAATAAGTCAAGAGCGTCATCTAGAAAGTTTTGAAGTTACTTTTAGTCTCTTAACAAGGATAATGGGATATGTTTGTAAGAATGGAAGGACATCAGTAAAAAATCCAGAGCAATGGTAGTTGTAGAAGAGAGGTGGAGACAGAATTTGATGAGTTGCTGTGGTGACCCCTAATGGAAGCAGCTGGAAAATAGTAATCCATTTCAGGCATTTACAAGCATCATACGCTATTCATCAAACATGGTATAATTTAGTAGTAAGCATATACAATGGAATACAAAGGAAAATCTGTTACAGTTTCATGTAAATTAAAAATTGGTCAAAAAGCTAGAGTACTCAAGAAAAAGAAAAGTTCTGACATATAACATGAAGGTGAAATATTTATGTAATAATTCAGTATGAAATAAACAGAGATCTGAAAGCTGGAGCAGGGATTGTACACACAACCCAATCATTACATGACAAACCATACACACTACTGATTTTTATTATGGGATAGCTCTGACAATATAAGGTTAGGCCTCATAATGGAAGGGCAGAGAGACACAGATGCATATACATAATTAAACTGACATATACTGTATGTTATATTTTTTTTTATAAATGCACCACAAGCATCCCTCACCCCAGTTTAACTTCTTTGTACCTGATGTTGTGTAACAAGCTGAAAGTCTGCACAATCACATGCTGATTGTGTGATTTAAAATCCACTGTGCTGGTGTACAGAGACAAACCTGCAAAACTGTGTCTTTGTCCAACAAATTATGGACCTAACTGTATGCCACAGCGAATACAGAGTTGTTTGGTTGTGTCTTTTATATTTTTGTTCTGTTTCTGCTCTTGTTTTTTCTCCTTTCTTTCCCCTCACCCCCCAACCAGTTGCAGCACATGGCTGCCTCTCATTGACTCTGGTTCTGTTGGAGAGCTCTTTCTGTTAAAAGTGAGTTCTTCTTTTCCACCATTGCTAAGTGCTTGCTCATAGAGGATTGTCTGATTATTGGGGTTTTCAATCTGATTCTGAGGCTGAAAAGTTAGCATGTTTGATGGCAGGGCAAAAAAAATTGGTGAAACTGAGATTTGTCAACTATTTCCCTGAGGTTTTGTGCTTGTGCTACCTATTACCTTTGGGTACTCGACTCTGGAGTTATATGATTTACGTTTAGCACCACGGATGAATGAACTGGGAAGGTGCATTCTCTCCAGAGATTGCGTTTTCAACCTAATATTGCAAGGTCTTTACCTTACACTATAAAGCACATTGAGGTGATTGTTGTTGTGAACTGGCACTAGAAAAATAAAATTAAATTGAATGAATTACCTACTGGTTCCAGCTGAAGCAAGCAGTATCATTCCAAGTACACAAAAATCTAAATACAAAATATAAAACCCATATAAATATGATGGCAAACAAATAAAAGATATAAAAATATATAAAATATATTTACTTGTTTAAATTTTTTTAAATGATTAAAATGAACAAGCAAAGAAAAAATACAATAGTAATTAAAATTTATTGAACAGATAAATTTAAAAAAAGTTTAAAAATCTGAGTATTGACAAATAACAAAAATCAATAGTCAGATCTAAGCTATCACATTATAAGTAATTTTATGAGATGATAATCATATGGTAAAGTTTAAATAAAACCATTTCAAATTTATGTCATTTTGAAAGTCTAACCTTTACTTTGTTTACCATGGAGCTGTCTACACAGTGCTTCCCACTGACTGCTGTTTGTACCATATCAGCTAATAACACAGCTAATAATCAGAGAGCTGGCAAAACATTTGGCATGTGGCCTACACTACCTACGTCAAGATTAATCATACTGTGCTTTGTTTGCTTCCTGTTTGGCAGCTCTTTTTTGCTCTAGGTAGCCATTTATAAACCCAGTCTGAGTTTCTGCTTCTTCACAACTTTGACTCAAAGAAGAAGCCCTGACCTCTGGGAGGTTGCGTGGCCTCGGTCAAGAGAGCAGTGGTTTTCTCTGGAAGCACAGGAGGTCCTGAGCTTCAGCTGCTTTTAACCAACCTTTGTTCTTTCTAGACATCATTATCTTTATGAAACTTACTTTACAAGTCAGTTTTTCACAGTATTTAAACTTCAAAGTCTGCAGCCTTATCTGAGCTCTTTAAAGTGTATGTATTCTATCTGTAGGCAACTTTGTACACAAACGATAAGTACTACTGCAAGTATAGCTTAATATGTACAGTAAGAGTATAAGTTATGATTTGTATTTGTTTATTTGAAGAGATGATGTAGGAGCATTTTATGCCATAGTGTAGACAAAAAATATTTTCAGTTGCGCTATATAAATGCCAGTCCATTTCCATTGTATAATTGGTCATTATGCAATGGAAATGGACTGGCATTTATATAGCGCTTTTCTAGTCTTACTGACCACTCCAAGTGCTTTACACTACAAGCCACATTTTTTAACCATATATTCATACAGTGCTTTATTCTATACACTTCACACACTTTGTCTCCCTCTCAACCATGGCTAATTTAGAATCTACATTTAAGTTAACATGCATGCACCCAGAGGAAACCCACCCAGGCACAAGGAGAGCATGCAAATGCCACAAGAAAAGGCCCAAACTGGGGTTTGAAGCAGGAGCCATCTTGCTGGGAGGTAACAGTGCTAAGCACTCCACCACTGTCAATCACATCAGATAATGAGATCATCTATTCCAATGTGAAACATAAATTGTATAAAAAAAAGAACCTTGGACATTGGCATGAAAAGTGAAGCCAATGCTTAAGTGCCTTAAACCTGCATTTTTTTCTAATTGCCTAATTTGCCATCTTCGTAAGACACAAAGATGGTGACAGCCAAAACACCAAATAGAGGATGCAAAACCCTTGTCCCCAAAGCATTGGGTATGTCCACCTTTTATATACACTTTATTGTTCATATAAATAGTGACTATGTTTTAAGCAAGATCATGGTTGTTTTTAGTTTTAATGTCTTTCCTTGCATTTCTTAGTGTTCACCTGTTCCTTGTGTCTCCTGTGTTGCCTTGTCTTTGTCCTTGTTTCTCTGTGTGGTTTGTGTCCTGATTCAGTTTTTTTTTTTACATGTGCCTAATCAGATCAGAAGCTTTCTTTTGTTAGTTAAACATACTTCTTATGTCTTCTGGCACTTTTTTTAAAAACCATAAAGCACAGTTAAGTTCAAATTGTGTATGTGCCCACGTTTTTGCTCCTAAAATCTAATGAGGTTTTTTGCCATCAAATCCATGGTCTCTTTATTAATCTAGAGAATCAATGCCTCTTCCTCCAAGACCATCATTACACAATTTGTATTTTCTTGCCCAAGAAACTGAAAGGCTTATACAAAAGGAAAAGCATTAATACTGTGTTCTGTTCATTCTATTACAACAAAGTATTAGTTCTTTGTAATTAATTATGTCTCAAGGGTGACATCCATCCATCCATCCATTTTCTATACTGCTAATCCAATTCAGGGTTGCGGGGGTCTGGAGCCTATCCCAGCTATCATAGGGCAAGAGGTGGGGAACACCCTGGACAGGTCGCCAGTCAATCACTGGGCTCAAAATAAACATTTCATTTTAATTTAATTTAATTTTTTCTTTTCCATTTTTGAAAAACTTACTCTTTATTATGTTTCTGTGCCAATGGGTGGAGAAGAGACAGTGAACACCATCAAGGGCACAACTGTCTGTCAGAATTTCAGTCTCACTGCTGCTACATCAGGGATGAAAATGGTGATACAGCTTGCTGCATTGCATGCTGGGAGCTCAGGTTCCTCTGAGGCTCCAACATTTCCAGCAGCTGCCTTTTTTCATCTCACTCAAGCTCGGATCCTCCTGACGCTCCTCTTTCTCGGCTGGAATGTGATGCCCTCTTGATAAAATACCACGCATTTTGAATGAATTCACAGCACACAGGCAGAATTTGATACAGCTGACATAAAAGATAAAGGTGGTGTTTGCACAAAAGAGACTGAGGCTGTGATAAATGCATAGAAATCCCTGATGTTTATATTCCCTTTTTTGACCCACTTGTAATGCAACTCACATAACCTTTTCTTTCAGCCTTCTATAGAAACTCTCTTTCACCTGAACTCATGAAAAACAATCCTAACAAACTTAAACAGCACAGAAAGATGTTTTTTTCACTTGTGCACCTACAGAGCACAGCTCAGTGTCATATAAGTGTTGTCTAACAGCTCTAACAGCAGGCATATTTAAAGCTGATCTGAATGGCCACATTCAAAGGTGGGGTAAAAACCCACTGATGCAACCCACTGGGACTCACTAAGAATTCTTTCTCAATCATGAAAATAAAGAGAAAGACTTTCAGACAGGCTGTGATGACATACACTCTGATTGTTTCACTGGTTCTGGTTGGATACACTAAGGTCATGGAAATGGTAATAATCACAAATAGTTATGAATAATGAAAAAAAAAAACGAGCTTGAGAGAAAGCTCAACAACCTACTTTCACATGCCAACACACCTGGCCAGTTGCTGTGTAACGTTTGCATGGTTGTCTGACTACAGTGGACGACTTCACACAGTGAAGCTTTTAGAGCAATACACAAACCTTTCCTATTTACCTCTGAGGCATGATCTCATCACCTCTTATCTCTGAGTGTAATTCATAGTGAATCACCAACATAACATAAGACCTGCAAGGGTCTTGTCACGTTTAACATATTCACCTTAGTCTGTAGAAGTCAACCAATCTTTGGCTGGTGGATATTTCTAACTAAGCTGCTTTTCACCATATTTCATGTGTCTTTGGAGGCCATGTAACTGAAGAAGTTAATCTTTAACAGTACTACAGCAGCTACTGTGGTGGCACAATAATAAGACCCATGGTGAATTTACCTTTGTCAGTGCATTGAATTCTTGCTGATATCCTGCTCTGACATTTCACACATGTCCTCCATCAGTTGGATGAGCTCAGGTCCAAAAGTGAAACTGAGGCTTTATGGGAAGAAGACTCAGGTAGAGGAGGACACATGCCAAAAGAACAGATAATCACTCTCACATGTCAGGCTGGCAGAGGAAGGCTTGATGTGCTGTGCCAGTAAACAGGGAGTTTAGAATCTGCTGAGAAAAACAAATCACCGTGAGTAAGTTTCAAAGGTTGTAGCAGAGGTGTGTGCAGAGTGTACAACAAACAGAGCTTAAAATAAGTACACTTCTGTCACACCAGAGCATTTGGGGGGTATTTGGACTGTTAAGGGCCCATTATACTCACCATTCTCGTCCTCACAAACGGTGTGATTCTAAAAGTGGCATCACATATGCTAGCGGAAGCTGTGCTTTCCTGTCGTTTCAGCACCAACACGTTTTGGTCCGCAACACTGCATCCATTATACTCGCCAATGTGGTGAGTATAATGCAGTGAGTATAATGAGTATAATGGGCCCCTTAAGACCCAGTACAAGTTATTATCCTACTTAAGTAGCTTAATAGTGCACAGTTTTGTATATTCAAAATATATTTAAAGTACCTAAAGTAAATGCATGCATTATGTGGAATGATGCTTTTGAGAATCATATAAATGATTTTATTGGATCATAATTATTGATTTATGAATGCAAAAATCTCTTTAATGTGGCGGCTGTTGATGATTTTAATTACTTATATATTGCTGGGTAGCTTGATCTACAATATTGTAATTTATCATCAAAATAATAATTACAGATTTAAAAACCTTAAAATAAATAGTACTGAGTCCAAAGTACAGTAATTGCTTCCAAAACATACTGGAGTAACAGAAGAAAGCAGCATAAAATGTAACTATTTAAATAAAGTACAAGTACATTAAGCTTCAGTAAAGTACTGGTGTAAATGTACTCAGTTACATTCCTACTGGTCCTATCCATGCTCTCATCTAATGGTGTTGGGGATTGTAAGATTAACAGTACAGTAGTCTAATTACTTTGGTGGGGGGGTAATCATATTTCAGGGGGGCTGGTGCCACCCCATGCCCCCTTTTTAGACACACCCCTGGCCTGGAGATGACATTGGAAGTGTGGGTTATAGAGGTGCTCCTCCATACAAAGTTTGGTATTGAAAGACTAGTTAAAAATGTGTTGGTTCGAACCATGCCTCGATCACATTTTTTTTCAGATATAACTATTGTTCTTCTGTATATAATAACTATTATGATTTTAGCTTTTAAAGTAAGAATACAATCACCTTCATCTAAACAAATACTTGATTTAAAAGGTTACCCTACAAACCAAAATGACAAAATATCAATTCAAAACAGTTTCCATGCTATGATGCTTATTCACGGTGGATTCTGAGCAGGCATGCAGCCCTCAGATATATTGTCCGTCCTGTGAGCAGCCTGTTTGCCTCTGGTCATGTAAGTGTAGCTCTTAGACCTCTGCAGACATTTCCTGTCCTCTGAAGATGGCTCCAACGAGTCCTGAGGTGAAACTACCAGACAGTGGAGATAAACAGGGACAGAGCTGAGATGATCTCTCTATTCTCTGTTCACGGAAGCTCCTATTATTTTCTGGTAATGAAAAATCCCAACACATTGTGCCCTTTTCATTTGGACTCATAAAAGAAGATGGAAGCAGACAAAGTAAACCAGACCTGAGCCTGCAGGATGTTCTAACTTCAGCAGGGCCTCAGAGCACAGAGAGACCTCTTTATTTGAGAAGTGAAAGCACTTGGCTTAGAATTCACTGTGGAGACAAAGATAACAGCGACAGGATGACTTCTTAAAATTCTCACTGCTGAATAACAGCAATAAGCTTTAACCAAGCGTGAAAAGAGAGAGATGAGTAATATGTCTTTTTAAAGAGAAATGTCCACAGGAAGTACAAGAGGCTCCATCTGGCATATGAGGAAGGAGGCAGATAATTTGTTAACATTGTAACGCACTCCCTTTCTGTTCACTGCAGTCGCTAAATATGTGTTGTATGCTGCTATTTTACATTACATTAGCAAGCCATACACACTTTTAAGTGCTTGATGTTCATTGGCCTTTTAGAATGCACTTTTTTGCTTAAAGTATGCCAGCTGTGTTAATTCTGGGGAAAAAAAGCAATAGATATACTCAAAAAAATTGTTACAGTAATGGTAGAACAACCAATACCTCAATTTTACTGTGAAGACAATTTGACAAGGACTTTGTAAAGAGTAAGAGGCCTTCAGGCCCTCATCCTGCTCCCAATATTAGACTTTAGTAGTACATATTACAAAAGAATTTTTCAGTAAAACTAAATGACACCCAATATGCTGGAGGTACATAGCCTTAATTAGTTTAATCTATATTTTATGGTCTGACCTCCACAAAGCTCTGATGTCAGCAATCACTAAGTCACTGAAAATTTCTGTAAAGTTCTCCAGGTGGAGGGTGTTCACAGAAAATTGGTATGACATTTTTTCTTTCTTTACTACAACTTGCATGGAATTAATTGATAAATAAAAAATATTTCTGGTAGCATTTTGTCTTTATCTGTATTGTGTAAAACACATTCTCATACCATTAGTTTTTTCCAAGGGCAAATAACCAACCAAACTCATCTATATTTAGTTGTTTATGCTATACTGACTTCTGGTGGTAGAAGAGCAGAACTGCTGGCAGCTGTCAGTCATGGTACAGGTGAAGGTGATTTTGCTAATTCACCCTATTAAATCTTCTTTTAGAATTGTGTGACTCTAAAGTATTTGCCTAAATTTTTTAAAATACATCAGTTTTTGCAGTCTGCAGAAACATCCAGACTAACTTCAGGATTCGTGATTTTATTATTTTTTTTTACAAGATGAAGAAAAATTGACAAAGCATTAACTTCACAAACAGCTGATCCAAGAGTCTGCTCATGTATCTCCCTTCAGAAACAGCCATTTAAAAACTGTTGATAGGTCTTTCAATACAGCAACAGACAAAAAAGGGTTTTTTTCTGCCACCAGGAGGTGGCGCCGTGTGTCCATTTTATCTGTATTTGAAGTCATTTTGAAGATTCTGTGTACTCAAAGCGCTTTGAGTACACAGAATCTGAGTAGAAAAGCGCTATATAAGTACCAGTCCATTTACCATTTACCATTTACATTTTAAGGTCAATATTAATTTTATGTGTATTTATTGTAGATGACACACTGACTTAAAATTGTGTCAGTGTAAAGCTGCACACTTTAAAAAACTGGAAAAAAGTTCACACTGTCATTGGATGTGAGTCATATAATCTGATGCATGTGAACACAGCTTCAACAATTTTCAATAATCTTTGAAAAAAAAAAGTTCACATATGGTTGTCCTATTATCTAAGATTTGTAAAATATTATTTTCCTCGTTATTTTTTTTCTCAGAACAGCACAGGCTCATTCAGGCATAACCCACAAGTATATCTTCTCACCAACACTGAAACATATTTTTGTCACAGTCCATTTCTTGCTTTCAGAGTTCTAACCAAGCATAATAAAAGCGTGAGAGAAGTGAAGCAGAAGAAGATCCCAAATAGTCTGAATAGCCAAGAGTCAAGTTGTTTTTCCCCAGATAAAGATAGTCTTTCCTTCATTTTCTCGCCAAAGTCCTCCTTAGCAGCTGCCAGGACAATTAGGGGATGCATGTGAGTGTGTGTGTGTGTGTGTGTGTGTGTGTGTGTGTGTGTGTGTGTGTTTGTGTGTGTGTGTGTTTGTGTGTTTATTGGTGCTGATGGGATTTTTGGGTAGCTGTAAGAGGTCTCTGGTAATACCCAGCTGCTCTGTGATAAAAGAGCTGCATAATGTCTCTTTCAAAAGCCTCTGCAGCTCAGGACACAGCAGGAACCCTACCAGGCTGCATTCTGCTCTTTTGACCTCACCGTTCTCACTGTGACACTTAAAATTGTAGTCCTCAAGATTGTGTGTTACAGGAGAAGTTCAATACATATCAGGTTCTGAGGACTTCACCTATGAAAAGACAACCAGACAACATAGTGAATACAAGGAAAAATATCTAAATAAAAAGGTTATCACACATGAACATGCTCAGACATGCTCTTGTTTGGTCTTTAATTTTCTTCATTGACAAAAGTCAGAAAGCCAGAAAAGTCAGAAAACCCGAGGAGGAAAGGGAGCCATGATGTTATTTTTAGATTTCCTATTGGCTAAAAGTGGCTCTAAGGTGGTCTCTCAGTGTCTGCTTGTCGGTCAGATTTTTGTGCAATTTGAAATATTTTGGCAACCTCCAAATAAACTGTCATGACATTTAATTTTGGCAACATGTTGATTAGCTGAGTTCAGATTCTTTGGTATTGTTCTCTTGCACGATCACGAGAAATCTGGTACAGAGCTTGATTCTTTAGTGGATAAATTGTAAAAAAAAGTGTTGATCCTGTAATCAGGACCATCATCTGGACAAAATCTTTAAAGAATTCACAGAACATGTAAACAGCCCACAGTGCCTAGGGAACAACAGACAATGCCTAATGTTTAAACTAAACAAAACCTCCCCTCTTCATTTCTATTATCTTTTCTCCTTGATTCCAACTTTTCTTCACTCTCTTCCTCTTCTAATTCCTCATACTGGTCATGTCTGCTGGCAGCTGCCACTGCACTAGCATTGCTGCTGCTACACATTTAACTGGTATTACCACTCTTGAGCCAACAAAATCATTTTTGTTATGATTTAGGGCTCTGTTTTGAAGAAACTGAACAAAGTTTATTGTGCTTTTTGATCTTTAACCAGTTTCCTAATTGTTACTGAGGTCCAGATCACAGTAGAATTAACTACTATAACTTGCAGAAAACACTTTACTTACTTTGCTTGTGTGACCTGAGTGATTGGCATATGTTTCTTTTTTGATCGGCTGCACTAAATTGGAGGTTAAAGAAAGACAGCAATAAAATAAAATAAATAAAAGAATGAAAGAGCAAAGGCCATTAAGTAATACACATTTCTTTTATGATTTTTATGATTTGAAGGTTTAGCTTAAAGATCTGCTTGACTTTAATAAAGCCTCGCAGGGCTGTAGTCTCATAATCTTGTTTTTATAGCGGCCATTTTTTTCCTTTTGTTTAATGATCCTTTTAATATGTTAATTAGACCTTGCAATACAATGCATCATTGTTGTCGTGTAGATGCTCTTGCCTTCTGTACTGTCATGGATCCCTTTGGTGTGGGAGAGTACAGCAGAATATGGTCCCTCTGTCATGATCCTCATAAAGATGATGAAATATGTAAAACCTTAACAGTGATACATGCAGAACCTGAGCTAGTGAGCAAGAGATAAAAATAAGATTAAAAAATAAAAGAAGCAAATAAATAAATAAGAACGCTCAAGTTTTTTAGGAAATCGTTTTTTATTTGCAGCTGTTGTATTTTCAATGGGCCAGCCAAAGCAACATAAAGCTTAAGCGGCAAGCCTTTACTGTTAAATCAATAAAACAGATAATGTTGACAAGCCTTTTTCATTGCTCTCCCTCATGCCCTCCTCACTCCTCTTCTTCCTGCTCCCTTCTTCCTCAAGTATGTCTACTGTTGCTGTTATTTCTCTCAGTGCAAACCAGCTGCAGCAGACCATGATGAGCAAACATACTGAAGACCTGGCACATAAATGCGCTGTATGTCTGCTTCTCTGACCTCTGCAGCGAGGGCTGTGAATTTGTACTTGTGTTTCATGATTCTCATTTTGGGTGAAAATATACACCCGGACATTTCCGTATCATCTGTGTAGAAGTTATTTAAGTTGTTTAATGATTGTTTGACAAAACAAGAAGACAGAAAAGCATGTTGTAGATTTTTCTTGATTAGTCCGATGGCTCATGTGCAGTGCTTTCTATCTGTCTTGTGTAGCTATAGAGAAGTATTGTTCTTGTTTTAGGATTTTTTTTCTTGCCAAACTCAGATTTATTCAAAGCTGCAACATTGTAAAGGAAAACTACATTGTGTGTATTTACAATATTTCTAATGCCCAGTAGATAAAATCTCACAACAACAACTGCACGTCACATTTCATTTTAAACCAAGAACATAAAAAAACAAACAAAAACAAACTATTTTTGTAGTTGACATTTTACACCATTAAAGAGGACTATATGGAGTTTTGAGCAGATATGATGTTCCAGAGTCAATTCTAACTTCCTACTCTGAGCCAGTAGTTTTTATGAACATCTTCACCGTAAATGCAGACATGCCTCATCTGCCTCCTTATCAAGCTAGAGATAAATAGCACAGAATGGTGTGTGTGTGTGTGTGTGTGTGTGTGTGTGTGTGAGCGAGAGAGAAAAGGAGAACAGGGGCTCTTTGGGTTGCCCATAAATTGCTCCATCCTCCGTCATCCAATCTCTTGGCAATGTCATTCAAAACCCCTGCACTATCCATTACCTGGGTATAATAGGCTCCTGGCCATGCAGTGTCCATCTTATTATTAGCCCATAACTTTAAACTATCAATAACTTTGAGCTGCCTAGAGAGACATTGGGTGGGGAGGGGGTGAAAGGAGGAGAGGGAGAAAACAAAGTAGAGAGGAAGGAAGTTACGGAGTTGGAAAGAAAATGTTAGGGTAACGATCGTCCTCAGTAAGTCGTGGAGAGCGCATTGAGTCCCTGTAGGTTGTTTTGGTATTTTTGCCAGGAAGGTGTTTTTTAAGTATGTATCCTTTTATTTCTGTTATGTCGATTTGCTTCCTGCGGAGGGCAGCCCTGAGCCTTGTCATTACACTGCAAATATATCGAGAAATCAATGAGAGAATTTATCTGAGCGGCTTCATTCATATCACATTAATATCACAGGAACTGATGACAACAACAGTTTTGGTTTTCTTATGAAATGAACACGCTGGCGAGTTGTAGGGAGACTTTTACAGGCATTCAGTCAGGCTTTAGAGGTTAAATGTATCATTTCACTCAGGGATAAAGATGACTTTAGTAAAGATATTTGTACAGGCCAAAGAAGAATGCAGTAATTGTGTATGAGTTTGGTTTTGTCAAAAAGTCAGTCCGTGTAACCGTTTTACACTCCCGCCTCTTAAAAATTACAAATGGCCTGTCATTTGTTTAAGATAACATTGCATTGCACTGCAGTTACATGTATTTAGAGTTTAAAAGTGGGGAGGACACCACTTCACATTAGATCCTCACAAAGCAAATATAAGACGTCTGATAATCCAAAGAGAGACCGAAGATAGAATAAAGAGAGTTTTTACCTGAGGTGTAATTTTAAAGCAGCATTAGGTTTCAAAAGAAATCTTTTTTTCCATTGAAATGAACCCACACCCACCCCACAACACAGGCTTACACACACTTGGCTGGTGGATGTCAGTATGTATCCATGATATAGATATGATCAGTAGAGTCTTGCACTGCTTATTGATTTTTGCCATATGGGAGACTTGTCGTATAAGTAAGCCATGCTTTTATAGCATCTGAAGTGATTGTTTGAGAAGAGGCGATTTCTCTTGTTTGCCCAGTAGGTCTGTGACTACAAAATTGTACTTGTACAGGATTCTAGGGTCAATGATTTTATTCCTTGTGTGCTTTTGATGCACAAAGTGCAGCATAATCGCTGCTAGATGGGGAAGGTTCAGACTGAGTGATTCGGATTACCAGGAGTTAATCGGTGTTTTATTAATTATATAATCACATGTCACAACTGGGGAAAAAAATGGAAAAAATGAGATAATTAGATTATCATTTGATTTTATTGACTTGACTGGACTTATTATGATAATGTTTCACTTCTGCTCACACTTATTGATTCTGAGCGAAGTGTATTCAGACACCAAAAAAGTTTGTAACGGTGTTAATAAAGGTTACATTTAAATCTTTGTTTTGTTCGTTTTCCCATGTTTTTAAAATTATTTTGTTTCAGTTTTTTTTTTAAACCCTTGCCCAGCCCAAGCTTCACAGTCACAGTAGTGACTTGATGAGTTACTGTTTCCCCAAAATATGAACTGACAGCTTTAATACAGGATCACTGATTAGTGTCAAGCTTTCCTAAACCATAACCATGCCTACTTCAACGTTTTGTCCCCTCCAGGTAAAAACATCTCAAACCAATGGCATGTATGTATTTAAAAGACCTCACAGCTGGCCTCATTCATATAAACATCACATGCACAGATTCAGTTTCTGTTCATCTTAATTTCTGATTATGAGAATTATTCTAATCTTATTTAGAAATGATTTTTAGTGATTTCTAACCACTGAAGAAGCTGAAAAATATTATTCCATTCAAAGTTATACTTTTAACATTTTGCTCAAACTCTTGATTTATGCTTTTACTTAAATTTGCCCAGTGTAGAGGTACTGGCTTAGTTATCTTTTTGATATTACACCATGCTTAGAACTATACTTAGAAATAGTAGAAATTGTCCTGCACGTGCAGAAGTCTACATAATTTTGCAAACATTCCTCAGTTTTGCCTGGCAAACACCAATTTAAAAGAAAAGTAAAAAAATTTAAACATTCTTAAGAACACTGTTCTGGTCTGTAAATATTTCAGAACTCGCATGGATTTTCCTCTTACTCTGTTAAATGTTTTTGTGCAAGCAAAACAAATAGCAAAGCATCTGTGAATGAGACCTGGTGATTTTTTTTATAAAGAGCTCTTACTTAGGTGTAAGTAAAAATAGAAGAAAATAAGCCAATGTATGAAAAGAAGAGCTGCTTGATGGTGGTTCATGTGTTCATGTGTGATCCTGCATTTTCAGTCTTGTAAAGACTGGCTTTTATCTTAACATAATGCCCTCTTAAGCATTATAAATGTCTGTGTGCGTGTGTGTCTGGATAATGTGCGTGACCACTTGTCACCACTACCATCAACGCCCCACAGACCAAGGAGTTAGAAGTTATTTTAATTTCTCATTTGGCAGAAGAAACCAAAATAGCAGGACCTGGATCCGGTTTCATAGTCAGGCAACTCCAGTCCATTCATCTGGACCTGCACAACTGGCCCATTCAAAGCCATAATATTCCTCTCCTGTTCTTCTCCTTCTTATATTTTCCTACTGTACCATTTGTAACTCAGGCTTGCCACATATTTTTATAGGACTGCTACTCTCTAAGTGTATATATACACTAAGATTTGTGTAAAAGTTGCGTTCATGGAGTTTCAGTTAAATGTAATCAAACAAAGTTTCAATTAAATATGTTCAAAATATTTTCACAGGCTCTGTATAGAATTTTAGGTTTGAAAATTGTGTGGGATTTAGTAAATTGGTAAACTGAGGCGGCGTTTGTTTGCATTTAAGTGGATTTTTATTTATTTATTTTAAACGGCCAATATCAGCAAATGTTGTACCAGTCCTGCCTGTGTTGTAACACGGTTCTTTCTGCCTACTTACTCTCGCTGCAAACTCATACAGTGACACACACACAGGAGCTTAGACGTGCACACATGGCAAACCTCTCACTGGTCAGATTATGGAGGGAAATGTTTTTCATTTTAGACTGTTTGAGAAAACAGGAACCATATTCCCCTGAATTCCCCTGACATCCTTATTCATTGTCTGCTGTATCTGTGATCACACGCAATTTAAAACGGCGGCCATCTCTCCCAGTGCAGTGGAATTTACTGGATGTACTGAGATAGCAAGTGATTGTATGCTGATTTTATGCTATTTCACTAACAAATTATCCTATTATTCTTAGTATTGTTTATGCTACAAAAGAAAATAATACTTAATATGCTTTCACTATTTAAAAGATTTATTCTAATTATTCCATTTAAGTAGTTTTAATTCTTTATATATAAGAAACAGCATTTGAACTAAACAAATGTGCAATTTCACTTTCTTGCATAAATATTTTATGTACGAACTATTAGTTATTATTATTTATTTCAAATGTCATATAATAAATAAAGCAAATTGCGCTTGGATGATGAAAATGTTTAAGTTAATTTAATCATCGGTAAAATCATGGAGATTTATTTATAAATCCATATTTTAATTAGTCTGTTGGATAATTATGAACAAAACAAATAAATACGCTACATGATTGTTTGCATTCCCACTGCCTGGGAAAATAACTTTCCCTTTGAAAAAGAGTCCACTGTTTGCGTTGCATTCTCAATTACCAGGCGCAGCATTAAAACAATATTCAAACGGGATACCAAGGTCAGCGCTGACTCCCACCACGCCCGTCTGAGATGGCACTTATAATGAGGATGTAGCACAGCTTTTTTAAGTAGTATATTTATAGTGTGTTTTGTCTCAACTTGTACTTATTTTTTTTCCCCTGTTGTCTCTTTTCATCTTTTTGTTGTATTTTTATGTTTCTTTTAGTTTAAAAAAAACAAAATGAGAGCTGTGTTGAAATATTTCGTATTGCCATATGTTCACCTGTTTGAAGGGAGGATTTCTTGCACATTTATTTCAGAATGTTAGCATCAAGGTTTTTGCACAGAAAGTACTTTCCAAAAATGGTCACCTAAGTACCCTTGAAATTAACTGAAAGGTAGTCAGTGAAAGAAGCTGCAAAAAATATCAACCTTCATTCTCTTATAATGTAAATATTAAGTCTAGGAGCAAAGAGACAGACCAGCAGAACTGAAGAAGGAGCTGCAGCAATTCAGATGAGAAGGACTGATTTTTGGGTGGGGAATTCTCTTGGAGAGATCAGTTTTAAAAATTGGCCTGGGAAAATAAAGCATTGAGAATAATAGGCTTCCTGTCAAACGAGGCGAGAGAATTTCTGTCATTGCTCTTGCCGCCACCCCAAAGACCTCTCCTTGTGTTAAACCTGCTGGCATTTATTTGCCTTAGAATTACCTGCCAGCTCAATTTAGTAATAGACTGTGTCATAAGAAAGCAAACCATCCCCTTTGCCCCTGCCCAATGGTAACTCTGTGTGTGTGTGTGTGTGTGTGTGTGTGTGTCTGTGTGAGAGAGAGAGAGGGGGAAGGAGTGACAGAGAAAAAGAGAAAGTGCAATTACTCTCAGTGGTCTTAACGCACATTATACTTTGTACTTTATTCCATATTTTTATGATACTAGTGACATTTATGTCTGTGTTTTTGTGCGCGTATGTGCATGTTATCCCATCAGCTGATTCCAGACTTCATGACCTCACTCGTCCATCACCCCTGCCGCCTTCCCCCTCATCCAACCCACACAGCTGACAGTGTCAGGAACAATTCCGACACCCAAAATTACCCATGTCGAAACAATGACCGTTCTATTTATAAGTTCACCGCCTTGCCTTTTGTATTGGCTGACACCACTTCGCATGCACACACACACACACAGACACACACACAAACGCAGACATATCAGTGACAGCTCGGGGTGACTAGGTTAGGGATAGTCTCTGGTTTTTCTTACCCTGCCACGTTGCAGCAGATCTGTAGATTTGCCCGGCTTTGATGTATACTTTGTGGGTAATTAGCGAGAACTGGGTCAGCGCAGGGCAAGAAAGCAAAACCCTGTTGTTCTTTTAGTGGGTGGGTGGTAAGGAGGTGCTGAGACGGGGTTGAGGAGGGGATGAGAGTGTCGGAAGGTTAAAAGGCTGTCAAATATCGGTTCCAATTTACACGTGAGCCATTTTCTTTTTGCTGCAATAGGTGCAAGCAAATAAATACTGCTCTGACATCCTTTTTTCAAATTTATTTAAAGTAGATGGAAATGTCTTATTAGGCGTTCACTGAAGTTATCAAGCTGGTAGATAAGATAATTATTATTGTAAATTATATTGGTTATACCTTAGCCATTACACTGATTTACAAACCAAATGGGCACAGACTTGCCACTCAAGGAGCTCATCTGGAGCAACTTTGGGTTGGGTGTCTTGTGTTTGTAAAATAATAAAGGAAGTTCAGTTAAATTAAAAAAAACATAACATGAGACTAATTAAATGAATTAAACTGATCCCCATTAAGAAATGTTCTGCTGTTCCAAATCCTATATTATGTCAGCAAACCTATACCCCAATCATAATTGCATTTATTTAGCTGCTTATATTTTTCTTAAAAATCTCTTTTCACTTAAAAAGTAAATTCTCTCCTCATTCTTGGCTAAGCTATACATGCTGACATCATCATTGTTAGGTGTAATCAAGAATGTGAAGTATAAATTAAACCTACAGAATAGTCAAAATTGACATCAGTGTGATTTACGTCTTGACAAAACTCGTTTGTCATTTTAAATTAATGTCTATTTGAGAATATAATAAATTATAATTTCACAATTTAAACGAGACAAGTTCCCATTTAAAACTTTAATGACAACTACCCGTACACAAAGGCAGGCAATTAGGAGACCATTTAGTACATTGTATATCCCATGCAGAGATGATTTATGACCAGTGTGGGGAGGTGTCTGAGAAGCAAGGCAGCTACCTGTGTATTTTACTACCAATACAGTGTAGCATTGTGTGAAAACAAACAAAACAGTGCGATAGGAGCTGGAGAACAACAGCTCTGGCAGCAGGACACTGATTGGGATGTTGATGTCCCCCACTGGCCTCTTGCCCTTCCTGCTGTGGCCCATAGCCAGTCCTCAACAGATACCCTGGGTCATTTCCTATGCATGTCAACACACATAGATATACACTCTTCCCGTTGAGTGTTTACAGCCACATGCTGATTCCTATTAATCTGCTTCTCGTCGAGACAGCGAGGAGGGAGGGTCCTGGAGGGTTTGTGCTGGACTGGGAGGCCACTGAAGGTGGGTAAAGCATTCACACACACAACCTGAAAGCCCTGTCTGACAGATTGCACCAGGCCTGGACTTCTTTTTACACTGAGCAGATGTGGTCTCCCACTTGTTTTCCTTAGTAATTATCCCTCATTAAGTGAAAGCATGTGCCAATCAAACAGCTTAGAGAGCGAGAGCAGAGCCTAGGCTAGGGTACAGAGAAGGAGAGAGGCAAGGAGACCTATAAAGACCTATACCAGGATCTTCACATTTTTTTTTTTTTTTTTTTTAAAGTACACTG
>VUQI01053743.1:0-11395 GCA_015106735.1 Paratilapia polleni | reverse complement strand
TTAAAGTACACTGTCAATTCGAAGTCATTACTAGATTAAAGGCGATCCTTGCCTGTGCTGCAGCAGTTACAGAACTGGCAGTATTATGTTACAAATTTTAAGATCAAGTTTAACACTTGCCATTGTACAGTTCAGCTTTTCAAACTGACATATTGCTGTCGTTCTCTCCATTACGATCAAGGCTTCCTGGCAGGGGGGAGGGAAGCAGCAGAATGATGCATGATTTTTTTTTTTTCTATAGTATCACCAAATCTTCTACTTTATTACACCCTTTCCATTGAAATGGACAAAAATACCACAGTTTTGCACATGTGATGTCATTGCCTCAACTTCTAAGAACTTGTGAGTTGAAAACCATGTCCCCCAGTGGCACAGTCTGTAAAGTAACCTCCTCTGGTGATGCAGAGGTCAAGGGTTTGAATCCCCAGAGTGCAGCAATTCATGCATGGGTTATGTTTTCAAGTGCTCATTGAGGTTAACAAATACTGATAGTTTAAAAGCTCTATGCTTCTATTGAAACATTATTACTATTAGTAATTAGTAACTTTGATTATTATTACCTGGTAATTACTTTGGCTTCCTTTTTTAACCTCCAAGGGTTGCTGCTTGATTAATAGCCAAACATAAAAAAAGATCTACCAAGTGAGAGTTGCAGACATTTTTGTTATATGTGTGCCAGAACAGCTGTCTGTAATGCCCATGTTGGCAAGGTAGGATAGTATTTGTCAACACAAGTCAGCAGAGCCCGATGAAGTGATATTGTTTGAGGTTCACAGAGGGAGGTACAAAATGCAGGACACCTGGCTCATACACAAGATGGAATGCAAAAAAAGTAAACTTTAATAAAATTTCAGGAGATGATAACAAAGGCAAAAGAAGGAGGAGTATCATAACTAGAGGTGACTGCAAAATCCAAGTGTGTAACCAAAAATATGGAAGCAAAAACAATGTGGACACAGGGGAAGACACACAGCAAGATAAACAGCAGGGCAGCACAGATGAACTGACAAATACATAGACTAAGCAGGGTAGGGTAAGGCTGGGGTTGTACTTGCTTACAAAAATGCACACGGACAGCAGCTGACACCACCGGGGTAGTTGTTCTTCATACACTATTTTCTAGTCTGCTTGTAGACGTCTTGTAGACCCATGCTTGTAATGTCTGCCTGGAAAAGTCTCAGTTAAAAACAAATTGGAGGGCGTGCAGAGCCTCGCATTCACGCTCTGATGGCAAAATTTATTCCACTCAGACCAAAGCAAAAATGCAGAAAGTGTAACAACAGCATACTGAGGCACAGGTAAAAACAGATCAGGGTGGACCAGGCAAACAAACAAACAAACAAGCAATAAAAGAGTGGAAGAACAAAGCGAGAAAACGCAAAGACATACAAGGAAGGTGATACCTTCCAAACAAAACAGGAAACAACACAAAAAATAACAAAGAAATTAATAACCCCTTAACACAAATTTGACATCATGACATCCATAATTCACTGCTGTGCTACTCTTTGAGCCCTCTGCTGGTCACACAAATCCTATTGCAACTTTAAATCCTTCACAGCTTTTACTCACACACTTTACATGAATCTAATTTGTGTGAAAAGCAAACTTTGAATCTTTTTCAGGTTAAGTGAAAACCTGAGAGGTACCAGTTTAGATTATCTTATAAATTGGATGGATGGAGTGTATTTTTTATTTTTTTTTAACTTTGTGTGCCCAGCCATGCATTTCAGACAGTGACAAAAACGATGGTCCTCACAACAAAAGGGGGCTGGGAGAAAAGATACAAGTCTCTTCCAAAAAATAAAAGACAGTAAAAGAGCGGAAAAAAAAAACGAAGATATATGAAGTCTTCATGTCGATGAACTATCATTCATTTTCACTTTGAAGTTCTGCGAACCGTAGTGAAGTGTGATTGCATGTGACAGTCGCCGAGTCTGCCAGTTTATCATGATGGATACATCCTGCCACCACGGTGGTGCTGTACCACACATGTATGCGCATGCACACACATAGACAGCTGGATGAATACAGAGAGACACAGAAGTGGATTTATGTGGGTAGGCGTACACAGACACAGAACAACAAACCCAATTGTTACACTCATACATACTCATATATGAACACATAATTATTTCAGACTCTCTTTCTAATTGTGCATTTCTCTTTTTTTTATTTCAGGATGTTATTTTACTGTCAGTACAGGTTTTTTTTGGCTGCTTACTGGATTAATTTGGACTTATTTAAATAAAATTAATTTCTGGGAACCATTTTTTTTAATGTATGTTTTAAGTTAGAAAACAAATGGGGAAAAAAATTTGAAAAACTGAAATTTTTTTCATGTTTTGCTTTCTCTGGGATTATTTCCACTTTTGGTGGCTATAAGACAGAAGCAGATTTACAGTGGCACAGTAGGTGAATGAAGCTCATGCTGCTTAGCGAGGACACTAGATTTTATTTTTTATTTATGTATTTACAAAAAAAACATGACAGGCACAGTCACAGGAATAGAAAATGACTCATTAGTTAAACAATTTATAGGTTTTTAGAGCACATTATTTTTTCATATGCAGACAATGTATCTTTAGTCACTTACATCCCTTACGAATACAAGGTCACAGATACAGAACAATAATAAAGCATTCGCATGCCTAAATAATGGAAAGACGGTCTGTCTTTCTGTCTCGCTCTCTCTGATTTCTCTTGACAGACATCACTCACCAACACTTCTCAACCTTAACACGTGCCATTAACCTCGGCTCGGCTCACCTTAGTTGAGAAACAGCAGAGCAAACGCATCCCATAATGGTACCTGGAACAACGTTTTTCCTATTTTGCACCCAAAAGCAACTTGTTCAGACTTTGCATATTGCATCCATTTGTCACTGTTAGTCAAGGGCACTGCAACACAGACTTGTCAGTGGTGCAATTTGCACAAAGTGTTCTCTTCAAATGTTGCTGTGCATGTATAAGAGGTGTTTGTTTGTGGGTTCGAATGTATCTTTCAGGTGCTTTAAAATTTTGTTTTCATGCCCAGGAATGTATGCATATGAATAGCTGGAGTGCTTATCAGCACAAGAACAGTAGACCAAGGGCAAATGTTACATAGTTCTCTAGGCAAAGCATACACTCTTTATAGAAAAATAAAAAAAATAAAAAAAATCCCCATAATTACACATATTTGGTCTGTTAGGTTTGGCACACTTTCATAGAAAAATGGTGATCTGAGCCTCAATTGGTGTACCTGTGACACAAGATGATAATTTCTTACCCACTTTTAAGAGACTTGAGTTTGATTTTCAGCCGGGTTGTACTTACTTAAGAGTACAAGTAGTGAGAGTGCCTGTGCTAGAATTGGTATCTTGGGAGTGAGTACGTGTGTTATGTCTTTCCAGCGCCTCACTGCCGTGTGACAATGTGTGGCTTGCAGTATCATGGTGTAAAAACCATACATGTGTATATTGTGGCTTTCTCTTAATGTAGAACTCCTTCTGACTTGCAAAATTAAAAAATCCATCACATTAAAAGTGCTGTCACCTATTTGTCCTTGCCACGGACATTCTGCATTTTTTTGTACCGCAGTGCAAAATAAACAGTACATATCATAAAATATGTAATTTATGTACGCTGATTGTTAAGTCAAAGTGTAAACTGTGAATTTATGTTTGCATTGTGAGGAAAATATCTGGTATCTTCTAGATTCTGGTAACTTTTCGGAGCATTTTAAATGGAAGGTAATGTGATTTTGTGAAAGACTAGTTAATTGTCAGAAGATATTTTTGCTAGTATTGACACTGGGAACTGATTCAGAAAAGTGCAGATTACAGAGAAAAAAGCATCAGCAAAAAACCAATCAGTATTTGTTGGAACCACCATTTGTGCTTTTCTTGACCAGGACTAGCCATATCTGCTGGGCTTACCAAAATAACTTGTGTACAGTGATCAGACCACATTGTGGTTGCAATCCTAATGGCATTTTAATACCAGGTGTGACAGTAGCAGGAAGTGCATTCATGTTACTGTATCTGAATGTGTATACATATACCGCATGAGTGTATACACTAATATGGTATTACCATCTATGTGTACATAAGACATATATGTTAGTGTCAGTAACTGCAACAGAGTGTGCATATATGCAAGTGTATGCATGCACATTTTTGTGTCCATGAGTAGCTTTTTCATAAACCCAGTCTCCAGCTGCTCTTTTTCGGGGACGTGTTCTCTCCTGATTTTTTTTCCCTCTCTGTCAGTGGAAAACTATGAAATTAAAAAACACCCTGGAAGATTGACAGCAGGCTCACATACAATTTGACAAGAGGGCGCCCCAAAAAGGCCTGTAGGATACCTAAGTATTTTTAATTAAACAGCTTTCTGCACTGGCAGCAGGCTTTCCCTCACCAGTTCAAAGACTCCCGCTTTGACCCATGTGTTAAAAGTTTGTATCAGTTTTCCATGGCTATGTTTTTCTTGGCGCTCAAGATACGCAACTCTAAATTGTCTTGTTTAAAAGCTAGTTTGTTTACAGTTCACCCTCTTTCTCGTGCTCTCTTTACCACTCCCCCATTACATTTCCACATGTGTGCAGTGTGATCAGGTTCAGGGTGTAGTTACTAACTCCCACTGATCTTGCAGCAGGCTTGGTTTCTGTAAATGCCTCACAGTTTAGTTCATATTGAAGTAAATATCATTGTAAAAGCAAAAGAGATCTGCCACTCGCCACTTACTGTCTAATTTGCCATCATCCCGGTTTATTTAAATGTTTAAAAACAAGTAAAATAGAGTTGTCATCCGTTTTTCTGGAATTTCATCAATAACAGTTGACCGTCTGACATAAAATCAATATGACACACTGACACAATGCCAGAGCAATGGCAAATGCGCCATCATTTGTCATCGAGTGGTAATAAAGATATGTCACAATTGATTTTTGCCCATTTTTTCCTCCTTCTCTCTTTATCTCGCTCTCTCTCGCTCCCTCTCCCCCTGCTCTTCCTTGCTCTTTTCCAGTAGCGGTAATAGAAAAAATAAATGAATGTTATTAGGACTAAAGCATGGCCAGCCTTGCCAAACTCAATTAATACTGGAGCAGGGGGCTGTAATAATTTGAGGGCCTGTGTGTTCTGCTTTCACTGAGTTGCCCTACCAGAGATGTTTAAAAGGAAAGAGGAGGGATTCATGGATGGATGGATGGATGGATGGGTGGGTGGGTCTCTTCTCTGGGAAGAAAGGTTTTGTTTTGGTCTCACAAACTCATACTTTTTCTGCTAAATATTTTTGAGGAGTAGTTGCCAGCGTATATTGCTCTTAGGGATCAAAATGATGAAAGTCAGATTACTGAAAAAAAGAATGAAAACTAAAAATAAACTTCATACAAATCGTTGCTTATTGGTGTGCGTACAGACATCTGCCGGTGCTGGTGTTTTCCTTTTGTAAATTTAATTCCTGTACAGTTTCATGTGGCTCTGTGGTGTAAGTGTGCGCGCTCCACTCTGTGTCCGTTGTGTGTACACTTGTGTGTCAGTTTTGCCATCGCGGTTTGTGTGTACCCAAGTTGCACTGGTGGTAGCGAGCAACATCTGTTTCGGGCTTGTTGTTCCTCTTGGCTGCTTTTCAATTGGATTTCCTCAAGCAGGGCCAAAAGCTGTCACCTCTGCCAGGCTCTGTTAGCGATCACCGCCGGCCCCTATATTAAGTAGGTGGTTCAGGGCTAAGCTAATAACTCTCCCTCCTCTCCTGAGCCATCACACACCAGTACTGGTGTTGCTGCTGGCCTCAGTGTGTGTCTGTTTGTGTGTGAACACTGTCAGTTTTCCTCTGCAGCTATACACCCCGTGGAGGCACGCTGGCTTGGGGGTCTCCTCCTCAATGTGACAGCCCAACTGACTGGATGTGTGTATGGGAAACAAACAGGGAATCCTAATAGCTCTTTTCAAAGAATAACTTATCCACTTTTCCTAATAATGTACAATGGGAAAGAAACAGGAAGAAAACTTTGGCGTCTACACAAATCAAATTGCAGCTTATTCCAGTTGTCAGGATTGTATGTATTTGCTTGCAGTTTTAACATCAGTGGAAAGTTCTGAATGCAAAATTATAAGCTTTGAAATTAGACATCTGTTTAACTGTGGAAATTCTCGTCTTTGATGACTGACAACATGCTTAGTTGGCAGACTGCAGTGGCCGACTTTAAGATGATTGAGAATGTGGTGATTTGGTTTCACATGCCACTGTACAGTGTGCCATAAGGTGGACCACTGTGTCTGAATTTGCTCTCACTTGCTGTGAGTGTGGGCAGTCTCAGGTTGAAAGATGTGCTGCCACCCAAATTTTAAAAACCTGTTGAGATGTTCAGTGTTTAGCTTTTCTTTTACTTTTCCACTGAAAACATCATACCGTCTTTTCTCCTTTTGTATCTTGAGCGGTTCTGGGTGCTACAAAGCATTTATTGGGCGGTGTTTACCTCAAACTGACAGAGTGGCAGGCTGCCCGTCTACCTGCCTGTCTGCCTGCCTTCACGTCGTCTTGCCAGCTTCCCTGGCCAGCTGGAGCGGTTGCATGGAGCTGGATTTGAACCGAGGGCCTGCAAAGTATCAACTCCCTGTTTCACAGCTTTGACAGACACTTTGATTTGACATGCCATGAGCAGTTAAAGTGAAAGTTATGTATACATGTTAATTAAACTGTTTATGTGTGGAGGGGTCAGAGACATTAGCAAGTCCCAGCGCAGAAGTGTGAATTTCTTTTCTTTTCCCCCATCACAGTGTTTTAACCTCTTCTGTCTCTCATTTCCTTAATGATTACCAGGTGTGAGGGCAGAATTTTTCCTCCCCTTTTTTGCCAAGTGGAGATGCAGATAGGTCTATTTGTGAAAAGTGTCTCTGTGTGTTTGAATTTAGGCGAGGATATTTGACGTCGAGTCCAACTTGTTCAAATAGCTCTCGTTTTTGGCAGAGGGTAACTCCGAAGCCTGGAATTCACTGACAGGATGTGGAGGTGGCGGTCCTCAGTTGCAGAAAAGGCTGTTGGTCTGATTGAAATATGTAATTTGTGAAAACTGTATCTGATTGATTTGATTTGTGATGTTGGGTTAGTATAAATCATTTTTGACATTAAGCAGTTGCAGTGCCTAAAGGTCTGCTTTAAACTGTGTGGAACACGTGGTTTACAGTTGCTCTAAAGCAAGTAACCAAGTACTAGCATTTAATTTATGGAATAATTCTGCATGTGTTTTTATTTACATATGAAACACTGAGATGGAAACCTTGCACTACAAGTGCATACGGTTTTTATTTTGTGCATCTCTACTGAAGAAAATGTTTAAATTAAACTCAAGAACAACTATAACTTACCTTATGTATTGATATAATAGACTTGTTTAATCACTCTTAAGTCCTGAAATGGTATTGTTTAATTCTGAATTAATTTCATTGAGAAAAGCTGTAGAATTTGAAAAAGCAGTGCATATGTTTTTGAATGTCATTTACTACAAACCACTACTGTATATAGATGTGCATTACTGCAAGTGACTACTTGCACTACTTGTCCTACTAAATAAAAATAATAATGAGGATGGGCAAATGACAAGATTTCTGTCACATTGGTTCTTTTTTCAATCAGACAAACAGACCTCCTGTCATTATATCTCATGTTAACTTTGAAGCCCCAACTCATACAATAGGGAGCATTGGGTTGACAGAGACAATACATTCCAGCAAGAAAGAAAAAGCTGCCCTGCCAGTCCCTCTCCCCTTGCCAAGACACTGCCCTTCCACCTTAATCATAGTTTTCATATCTGTACATTGAAAATTTGTTTCCCAAGGACAATGTCATAAAACTGCTGTTTTCTGAGATTTTCACCTGCCAGCTCTCTGCTCCCTTACTCCACACAACTGGGGAGCTTGATGGAAATGGGAAATAGGGGCGCTGAAAGTAAGTGAGCGGGGAAATGTAGAGGTATTGTTCTCTGAAAATTTGTAATCATCTGGAACACAGAAAGATGTAGGGACTAACACTCCTTATGTTTGTGTTGGTAGCGCTGCAGTAAAGTGTTGGGAAGCAAAACAGATGAACCCCGCAAATGAAAAGTAAAATAATTTTTTGCTTATTATTGTAACTGTCAAAGTTAGGACAACCTATGTGCTGTGGAAACTTGGAGCTAATGTAGGGAATTTATTTAATTTTTATTATTTATAATTATAAATTTTTTTATGGAGGTTTGTGTGAACATATGCAAGCATATGCATACCTGAAAGTGAGGAGGTTTCCCATGTGGAAATTTTGATAAACTAATTCAAGTTGAGCTGATTCACTCAAGTAATCTGTATAAGTTACCATATTGGATGTTAAAATAATGTTTTGTAGAAATAGAAACAGTAGAAGTTGTGTACACACTGTAAGTTATAGCAGCCTTTAGTGGTCAGTCAGTGTGTAATTTATGTTTTATGTCATTTATATTCATGATTTTATTAATTTTCTTGTGTTTTTGTTGTTGAAATGTTGCTGCCCATTAAATAACGTTGCCCCTGACATACTGTGGTTCAACGTACAGCTACAAGTATGTCCATCAGCAGCCTTGTATTCTGTAGAAATTACCATTGAGCTAAACTCTCAGTTCGTACCTGCTCATTCACTTTGTCTTCTCATAAAATTAAACGTCTGTGAAGTATGTGAAAGGCCTCCAGTCAGATCTGCTCTCTGGCACCTGATTCAGTTCACTGAAAATTCAAACAGCTTTTTTATCTAATAACACAAGAGTTGTCAATCTTAATTCATGCAGATAGGCAATAAAGACGTCTTTATTTGCCAAAGATCTGTAGCTTTTGACATTTGAGGAAGATAAGCTTCGTTTAACATTTTCCTCTTACAAAGCAGACACTTAAACACTGGAGTAAAGCTTTTATTACAAGTATAACCAGTGGTTAATGGATCACCTTAAATATTTAATGCACTCAGCTGATGCTTTTACGAAGAGTGAGTTGCAAGGACAACAGAGGTAAATTTCCAAAGGAGGTTGTCAACATCACAAACAGCCAGTAGTAAACAATATCAGGGCTAGTACCAAAACATCTACCGCTTTAAATGGCTTGACTCAGAGTTCTTGAAAGTAAATCAGTGTCTGACTTTGATTTGTTCTTTCTGCTTTCTCAGACAAAGCTCTCAGTATCTGATAAGAAGGATTGCACATGCACATTTAAACAAATGCACTATCCTGCCTTGCATTGCAGCATAGTGCATCTCTCTGGGGTGATAAATGTTTTTGGTCAAACACAGTGTTTGTTAGCTTTAACTTTTTAAATATACAATTGTTCCATAATTAGTGAGATGCTAATTAATTTATGCTCCCCTGTTTGATGTACAGTATGGCGATACTTTGAAAGCAACTGTGTTCATTCTTTGCATAAATTTGTTGCATTTTCCACAGAGTTCAAAAGAAACGTGGCTGAGTTTAGAAAAGCACACTTGCATTTAAATAATGCGCCCCATTTTCTTGTCTGTTTGTTTTTAGGGATAATATTAATGAATTAACATTTTAAACAATCCGTTATTATTGTTGTGCTGCCACTTATTTTTAACTCAATTAGATTTTAATAGATCATTTTTCCTAATGTGCACACTATGTTCTCCCCACTTTGTTCACTGCACAACAAAAGATTAATTACAAATAAGAGGAATGATCAAAAACATGATAATCAAATTGCAACAATAAGTTGGGAATTGCAATTCTAATGCAATACAATAGAGAATGTGTTGCAAATTAACCACCCACTGTCTGTTATTGTATGTGTGTGCATGTGTTCATGTTTGCCTGCTTGTGTGTGTGTGTGAGAAAGAGAGAGAGAAGAGTATGGGATTATACTGTGTTTACATACATGACAAATACTTTGCTTGTGCTTTTAAATAATTATCAATGGACATCATAGTTTGAGATTTTAATAAGGCTACATTATAGAGGCCTTATTAATACATGTTTATCAACCCAAGGAAAGTGCAGTCCTTTATAAATGATTACTACATTGATGAGGATGCCTTTGTTACACATTGCTGGAGATGTGCATTTAAAGTCAAAAACATTGCAGATTTTAAGTGTTACAGTCTATATCACATACAAAAATCACAAAGAAGCCATATCTCCTGGGCAAAATAAAACAATGTACACTCACCGGCCACCGGTACAACTACGGTTCAACTGCTTGTTAATGAAAGCAATTGGCCAATCATGTGGCAAGAACTCAATGCATATAAGCATGTAGACATGCTCAAGATGACCTGATGAAGTTCAAACTGAGCACCACAATGGGGAAGAAAGGTGATTTAAGTGACTTTGAACGTGGCATGGTTGTTGGTGCCAGACGGGCTGGTCTGAGTATTTCAGAAACTGTTGATCTACTGGGATTTTCCCACACAACCATCTCTAGGGTTTACAGAGAATGATCAGAAAAAGAGAAAATATCCAGTGAGCAGCAGTTTTCTGGGGGAAAATGCCTTGTTGATGACAGAGGAGAATGGCCAGGTTGCTTTGAGCTGATAGGAAGGCAATAGTAGCTCAAATAACTACTCATTACAACCAAGGTATGCAGAAGAGCATCTGTGAATGCACAACATGTCGAACGATCTTTTATCAACAGTTCAGGCTGCTGCTGGTGCTGTAATGGTGTGGAGCAAATTCAAATTTTCTTGGCACACTTTGGGCCCCTCAGTACTAGATGAGCACCATTTAAACACCATAGCCTACCTGAAGAGTTGTTATAATTTTATATTTTCTTAGTTTTTATTTTTATTTCGTTTTGACTTTTTGTTCTTAATTCAGTTTAGTTTCTGTTAGTTCCCAGAGTGGATTTGCTCATTTCAGTTTAGTTTTTATTGTTTGAAAATGTTTAGTTTTAGTTTAGTTTCTATTAGTTTCAGTATTAGTTTTAGTCTTTTTAATTATTATTGTATTTAGGGCTTATGCCAGAGCCAAGATTTAGGACAGATATTACAATGTAAACACAGAACTTTGTGAAAGCAGTTGTCTCACAGTCTTGTAGACATCCAAAGTCTCAATGAACATGTCCATTGAAGCCTCATCAGGGAAGTTGTGATAGCAAATTTTACCAAATTAACAAATACAAAAACTAAGGATATTTCCTCTATATTTTTATTTTTATTTTAGTTAACTAAAATGTTTTTTCACATCTAGTTTTAGTTTTTAGTTTAGTTTTAGTTAACTATAATAACCTTGCCTACCTGAGTATTGTTGCTGACCATCCCTTTATGACCACAATGTACTCATCTTCTGATGGCTGCTTCTAGCAGGATAACGCACCATGTCACAAAGCTCAGATCATCTCAAACTGGTTTCGTGAACATGACAGTGAGTTCACTGTACTCAAATGACCTCCACAGTCACCAG
>VUQI01053737.1:11279-29257 GCA_015106735.1 Paratilapia polleni | reverse complement strand
TATTTTTTATTTTATTTTAGTTAGTTTTCCAAATTCACAAAATCGTTTCAGTTAGTTTTAATTTTTTTCAAAAGTCTAGTTTTTATTTTTATTTTAGTTGACTAAAATGTTTTTTCACATCTAGTTTTAGTTTTTAGTTTAATTTTAGTTAACTATAATAATACCTTCTGGAAAGCGTCTGATTGGAAACGGCTTCATTTTTCAGCATGACAATGATCCCAAACACACTGCCGATGCAGTAAAAGAATACCTGGACAGAAAAACACACAGTGGAAGACTATCAGTCATGGATTGACCTTACCAGAGCCCAGACCTCAAAATTATTGAAGCAGTGTGGGATCATCTTGACAGAGAACTGAACAAAAGGCAGCCAACATCCAAAGAAGAGTTCTGAATGTCCTTCAAGAAGCCTGGAGAACTATTCATGAAGACTACTTAAAGAAATTACAGAAAGCTTGCCTAAGAGAGTTCAGGCTCTGTTGAAGAATAAAGGTGGTCATACCAAATATTGACTTTCAACTTTGTCAAAATTGTACAAACTCTGTTTTTGCCGTATATACTGTATTTCCATTCATGTTTGCACGTTTCAATAAACTGCTGCATCTATTTCCCATTTTCCTAGCAAAATTTAGAAATGAGGGGTAGCTCAAGACTTTTGCACAATACTGTAGTAGAATATTATACTACTATATAATACATATAATATAATACTCTTATAGGTAAGTTCTTGTAGGATGCTTATTCACATTTTTGTTAGTGTTAAATGTTAATAGCATCATAAACATGTTTATTGTTAGATTATAAGATAAGAAGAAGAAACTTAACAGTGTAACAACATTAACAATTCCCTTGAGTTTCCTATAAGTGTTAATATTCTAAATATCTCTTTGTTAAACCTTCACTAAGCTTTCTTAGTTACTAGGACAAACACATATTCATTATGCACATATGGTTTTTGACAGATGATGTGACATTATTGTTCATTACTATTGTTTACCTTAAAAAATAGCTTAAAAAATTGATGTTGCATGCAGCCTTTGACAAACTGTTTCTGTATCAGATGACAAAATTTATGTCACACAGATTCTTCCAGACACACAGATGAATAAAGTGTATTCTGGGCTTTAAGCCAGATGCTGCATTTGATAACATCAGGTCTTTGTTCAAATTGTTTGAAGTGCTTTTGTGTATGAAATGCTGAGTAGTCTCCATTTTTAAATTGGAAAAGTGAAAAAAAAACTGCTGAAATGTATTCAAAATTACAGCACAGAACTGATTGCAGATTGATTAATCACATTTCTGATGATGCTGAAAATAATTGAAAAATAAAATGAAAAATCTAAAACCAACAAATATCTGAAAAACAATCATGAAATAACACCAAATTTAGGATCTCTTGGTAAACAAGTGGGCTTCATTATAGGAGGACTGCAACGAAAGTTAATTGTCAACTGTCAAATTTGTTGTCGAAAGTTGGTTCAATAACAATTTTCTTCTTTAAAGAAACAAATGTTTTTTTTTCCCTTTTATACATTAGGCAGTTTCTTATTAAAACAGCTGAATTGCTTTTTCATTATGTACAAATGTCAAGCCCAACAAATAGGACATGAGGCAGGGAGCTGATTGCAGCAGCTGCCCCTGCACACGGGGACTCTGCAACACAGGAATAAACATTTCTCTGTTGTTTTGTCCTGTTTGCTTAATTAACCAGCCTTTCTGCTATCTCTCTGAATGAGGGGACAAGAGCAGCAGAAACGAGACAAGCTCTCACATCTGTCAAGGAGACACACAATGCAATTAAAAGTTAATAGACACAGACAAAAGCAAGAAAAAGTACACTTTTACCCTTTCTTTTCCTCTTTTCTCACCAGAGGGTTTGTTTACAGAAGCCTTTGAAGTCCCCCACCCCCCCGCAGCCACCTCCCCCATGTGGGTTCTTTGCATTTCTTGACAACGTGATGCAGGTACACAATATTGAAGATGAGCAGCCGCGGCACCGCAGAGCAGGCTGCCGCACAGGTGAAGTCAAAAAATATTCATTTCAAATTGGATTTGCCCCTCCGTTCGCTATCTGCTGAATTATATTAGAGGGCAGGGCTGAAAGTGGCGGGCGTTGAGGGAGACCCTGGTCGCCGCGTACCAGAAAAAACTATTGAGAGCGTTAGAGAGGAACCAAATGCACATCAAATCAATTCCAGCAGGCGAGGGGAAGCAGGCCCTGGTTGAGGACTCGGTGACACATGCCTCTCTGACAGAGATTACTTCCCTGGCCTCCTAGATGCGCTTCCACCTTTTTAATCTGATTTAGCTCTGCGGCACATGCATATTACTGTGAATTACCGGTGATAGGTGTGACGAAATGAAAGCCACAGAAGGAGGAGGTTGACTCTGACTTTTCTGAAGCAACTTTTAAAATGGCATGCACTTCCTGTCAGGGGGTGTTGGTTGGTTAAACATTGGTGCCTCTATCAGCTAATATTGTGTTAACCAATTTCACACATGTGTGGTGTGTTAGCATGTGGACACTAGATCTCTGGTGAGATGTCGCTCCAGGGTAATACACCTCGATGTTGGAAGTGTAACAAACACCATTACATTTGTTTGCAGTAAATCTGATACATTTTCACATATTGTTCATATAAACATTGGCTTTTTCCACAACAAGCTCCTTTATGTTGAAGGTGTGTTTGGGAGGTGCTACTTTTTCAAGTTTACACGATAGTTTCATCTGGACTGAGTGGACATCTGATTAGTGCTTAAGGCTCAAGGATGTGGCTGTTAAAAATAATAATTACATCATGCTGTTGTCCATTCATGCATTTCTGTATCTGGCTATGCTGTATAGGGTCATAAATCGGCTAATCCATTCATGTGTTGGGTGAAAAGCAAAGTACAGCCTGTCCACTTCATCAATAATGAATGACAGAGCAAATTCAACTTAGTCTGGCTCTATTTGGGCTACCTGGCTACATTGGACTGTGGTTTTTAATAATTACTGTTATAAAGTCAGTTACTAGTTGGCAGAAGTTCCCTAATACAAGCCAATAATATTTAACATGAACTGATCAACATCACAGAATTTAAAAATAAAATCTTTTTTCTTCTTCTTCTTAGGAGTCGCTACAGCAGATCATCTGCCTTCACTTCACCCTATCCCTAGCATCCTCCTAAAATAAAAACAATAATTCCTGTGGGACAATGTAAATATATAATTTATGGTTTATTAGGTACACATGTTCAACTTTTTTTTAATGCAAATATCTAATCACCCAATCACATGGCAGCAACTCAGTATATTAAGGTATGTAGATGACCTGCATCAGAATGGGGACGAAAGGTGATTTAAGTGACTTTGAATGTTAACGTTGTTGATGCCAGGCAGGCTGGTCTGAGTATTTCACAAACTGCTCATCTACTGGAATTTTCCCGCACAGACATCTCTAGGGTTTACAGAGAATGGTCTGAAAAAGAGAAAATATCCAGTGAGCAGCAGTTCTCTGGGTGAAAATGTCTTGTTGATGTCAGAGATCAGAGGAGAATGGTTCAAACTGCTTTGAACTGATAGGAAGGCAACAGTAACTCAAATAACTGCTGGTTACAACCAAGGCATGCAGAAGAGCATCTCTGAAAGCACAACAGAAGACCACACCAGATGCCACTCCTGTCAGCTAAAAACAGGAAACTGAGGCTACAATTCGCATTGGGCTCACTACAACTAGACATCAGAAGATTGGAAAAACATTGCCTGGTCTGATGAGTCTTATTTTCTGCTGCGACATTCAGATGGTAGGTTCAGAATTTGGCGTAAACAACATGAAAGCATGGGTCCATCCTGCCTTGTATCAACGGTTCAGGCTTGTGGGGGTGGTGTAAGGGTGTGGGGGATATTTTCTTGGCACACTTAATACCAACTGAGCATTGTTTGAGTATTGTTGCTGACCATGTCCATCCCTTTATGACCATGGTGTATCCTAACAAAGTGGCCGGTGAGTATGTAATTAATGTGCCTTACTGAAGAAGCCTTATTTAGAAGTAGAGTCAGGTATGGAAATTATCAGAATTTGTACTTTCATTTCTTGTGATTAACAAACCTTCTGAAATAAGTAAAAACATGTCACCTCCAGCAAAACTTGAGTGACGAACCACTGATGATGTAACTATGGGAAACAAGGCTTAAAGCTTGATAAAAGTAGTCTTATCTTCAAATTAGGATAATAATGGACTGGGATCTAAATAAAAACATGGCATTAGAACATATGGAAACACTGATCATTTCAGTTGGTGTCATTCTGTTTAGCACTTGCTGTTATGTCTACAGCACTGTAAAAAGTCATAATTGTTCAAAACTCATATAAAGTATCACTAGTAAAGGAAAAATGTCAAATTCTTTAGACCAAATTATCTTGAAGAACTGAATTGGATACAATGAGGTCAATCCAATCCAAAAAGCCTCATAAGAGTCCTTTAAGTAGCCTTTAATATGACATAACACTCATACCAACAGGCTCACTAACCTCCAGGATGAAAACAGGAAGCTGGGTGAGCTCCTCCATCACAGCAGCATGATACTCGGTCTGGCTAAAAACTGGTGCCTCATCATTGCGATTTACCACCTGAACCACCACCAGTGTCTCATTCTCCCACTTCCCGTCAGAAGCAACCAGCCGGAGTTCGTAGCGCTGCTCCATCTCATAGTCAAGAGGCTGAGCCACGAAGATGGTGCCCACCTCGGGTTCCACATCGAAGGTGCCCATGGTATTTCCTGAGGTGATCTGGTAGCGCAGCTTGGCATTGGCACCTGGGGGGAGGAAATACAGCACTTGTCAGCTTGTGTGGTTTGGGATGCTTTTTTAAAGTCTTTTCTACAGGGCTGAATGAACTAATCAGACTGTTCAGTTCTGGAGGTGAAGGTAAAAGAGGAGGATGATCTTCCTGTTGCTTCCAAAAATAATTTTTTTGTTGTTGTTGTTGAAAGAAGAAGGTTGCAGATGAGAACTATCTGCAGCCTACTATGACTCAGATGAATGCAGCACTGTTGTGTTGCATTTTTGTTGAATACAAATTTCGGTTTGGTAGGGTAGCAGCTGAGCTTGGCCTGGTAATGGGGACAGAAAGAAAGAATTTTTTTTGACATTTTATAAAATATTTAGTTATCAGAACTATGTATAAGTGTATAGATTATCTACCAAAATTGCAACACTAATGACCACAGTCTCATGTTATGATACCATCTTCCTGTGGTGCTAGTCTGGTGAAAGCTGTAATCTTTAAAGATCACAATCAAGTGAATGTCCCTGTGGTGAAAATTGTCCCCATTTTTTCCTTATTTATGCCCCATTAAGAATAAAGGTATTAACCAAAACTGTGAACCAAGAATTGATATAAGAACCAAACTGTGGATCTGGAAAATCCTTATGCTCCTACTCACAAAATTATAATAAATGTACAGTTTATTACATCCCTTTTAATCCAGTATACCTGAAATGAAGACTGAGGTTTTGTAAATAGCCACAATATGAGCTTTCTTTTGTAACTCTTATTGTGAAGAAAAACATACACACTGATGACTCTGTGTGGACAGCAGCAGAAAATATCAAATACTTGAGTTGGTGTTATTAGATTCCTTGCCCTCCTCAAAGCCTCCTCTCTCTCTCACCTTCACACACACAGTCACTTTACCATCATTCATTTTTCTGGAGACCTACACTAACTATGACCTAAACTTAACCTTTCCTCAACCTAAAACTAAGCTGTGTTTTCACTCCAGTAGAAAGCTGAGTTATTCTGCTGTGACTATAAAAAAGATTTAGGTTCCCACAAATTGGATGGTATGAATACACACATTTAGTGGGTATTGAAACCCTTACACTTTTCCCCTTGATGTTTCCAGGTCAAATGAGATGGTCTTCTTTAGTCTGCCCTGAGGGTCCAATGGAGGTTGTCCAGAATGCATCCTGATCAGATGTCTGACCCAACAAGGCTGACAAAAAAAAAAGTAGCCGCTGCTCTACTCAGAGACAGAGTGAGGAGTTCAGATGTCTGATGGGAGATCTCATGGTGAACCCACATACCTAAGGAAGAAACTAATTTCATGTATTTCCATTTGCGACCTCATCCTTACAGTCATGACCCAACTCTCATGACCACAGGTGGTGGTTGGAATGTACACTGACTGTTCAGTCCACAGATATTTTTGCTCACCACAACAGTCTGTTACAAAGTCTGATACACTGCTGAATTGGTTTATAGGTCTTTCACTTCAGTTACCCTCACAACAACACCCTGAGAACAGCAACTCACTTGGGACATCAGCTTACTTTCAACTCTGACAGTTGGCACCATTACAAAGTTTAATTTCTTCATTTCTCTGTTGTCTGTCATTTGATCCCATCTCTTCCTGCCATCTTTGGTCTACTTCCTGCCTTTTTTCTGCTCCCGAAGGACTGGTCACAACAGAAAGTGGCAAAGTTCTGAAAGCACTGTTCTTTAACTCCATTATATGTTGTTCTTGGTGAGTTTACCTTACAAATGTCACAGACACAAAAGGTTTTTCAAACAGAAAATAAAGAAGACGAAGCAGAGACCCTGTTGTGATGGGAGTCACATCAGTCACAAGTCCAGTTAGTTCTCAGACTGCACCCACTGCAACGCAGCCTTCATCTTGTTGTGTGTTTGCATAGTGAGTTTCAGTTTCTTCCTTCTGGAAGAAAGTTTCTGGTCCCAAAGTGCAGAACAACAAATTTTAAAAACAGCTTTGTTCCAGCAGACATCACTCAGATGAACAAATCACAGCTTTGCTATATGATGCTATGTGGATTCTCTATTAAAATTATTATTATTATTTTTCAGTATTTTGCTTGTATGTTGTCTGTTGTCTGTGTCTGTATTGAAAATGTGCATGTGAGGATGGATGACTCACTACTGCAGGCCAAGTCTACCTACGGGCACAAATAAAGCAACCTGAACCTATATCACAGTTGAGTGTCAAGTGGATTAATCCTTGCTACTACACCAGCTTCCAAATGTGTATTTTTTGTTGCTATTCTAAGCTGGAAACATACCAGCTACTATTACTTCTGTTCAGCAGGATGAAATGACCTTCACTGAATGAGGTGCTGCTGACTTCCTAATAGGTGGAGGAAACCTCCTCTTGATGAAATGGATGGGACTCATAACAGCTTAACGGCCATTTAATTGATGGATCACATTCGAAAGGGCTGTTTTTAGAAAAGGGTAAAAAGGGTTAAAAACTTGGCCAATGCAAAAACAAATAAACAAATAAATAATAATAATAATAATGTAGATTTGCTTTATCCTAATAAGTGAATATACTAATTGTGGTGACTCACATCTTTACATTAAATGCTGTTGTGACTGGTTTTTGAAAATGCGTTTACATGAACAACAAAGTATACATTCAGCTTTATTCATTTCCTCCTTTCCTTCTTCTCTTCTCATATTGACCTTCCTTTTCTTTCCTTTCTTTTCTGCTTTGTCTGTGGGCCTTCATCCCCCTAGCCTACCATTTTTCTTCTTTGCTATGCAGTCCTGTTTTCTTCCTTTGATTTTTTTTTTCTTGCCAAAGTCTTTTCTTCCTTCCTTTACTCTCCTTCCTGTATCCTCCTCCCAAATCTTTTGTTGTCCTCCCATTTCCTTCTGTTCTTTAGGCTTTTTGTCCACTTGTTTTGAATATCTCCTTTCATCCCTCCTTTCCTCTTCTTCTTTCATTTTTGGTCACAGCCTTCATTTTGTTTTTCTTCCCTTCCATCTCATTCTCTCTGCCCCATCTCTCCTTTCCTTTTCTCTGTTGCCCTTTCCCCTTCTTTCCTGATGAACTGAAGAAATGCCAACACACACACACACACACACACACGTATGCTCAGAGCCCAGAGGCAGGTCTGTCTTGGTCCGGCTAGTTCTCTGTTTACCGGCACCAAGGAGAGTTTGGGAGACAAACACCATCTGTGGAGACATGGAGGACCTTCATTACGACACTGGAGAGTGTGTGTGCTTGTGTGTGTGTGTGTGTGTGAGGAAAAGCTTAAGTGCACCGGTTCGTCACAGCCTCTAAGCACGATCTGTCGTGACACTCTGCAAGCGAGTTACTGTGTGTGTGCGTAAATGTGAGTGTGTGTAAATGTGTATAAGGGGAGTAGCTCCAGCGGTTTTTGCCTCCGGCAGCCTCCCTAATGATCAGTCTGGCCATATGGTGTTGCCCTCTTAACACATACACACACATATGAACACACACACATGCACACGCTAGGGGATAGGGCTGATTTAATTCGCAGCCTAGCAGGAGGCCCAAAATTGAGATTAAGGTCAGATCTCTGCTCCTTGTGAGGTGGACCGGAGGGTAAAGTCGTCCCTGAGCAGTGACTGCAGGTTGACACTCTGAAGGACTAAACTCATATTTGGAAGAAGTTTCATTTCGTTTTACAGCCGCATTAGAAAATATCACATCTTGTGGCTTCAGATGCCTGCAAGAGATACTGTGGGTATTTGAAATTCAGTTGACTGCAGTACTCAGAAATCCTGAGAAGTAGTATCATATATTTATTCCAAAGTGACAGGAAACATTAAGGCTGATATAGTTGGTAGATTTTGGAATAAAATGTGTCCTACAGTGACAAATTCTTCCCCTCAAACACTGGATAAAACAACTGAATGCTAAAGCTACAGTGCAAATATTAATTATCAAGTGAAGTTTGCTAAATGACTGAGCAAGCAGAGAAGCCCAAGTAAACTACTTTTATTCTGTGATCAGAGTACACAATGTTTTAGTCTTTTCAGATGGTAACTATGCGAAATTAAGTAGTGCTAATCCTGCTGTGACTTGCACCACATTCATGTCATAATAAGAGTTACTGTAAATATCAATTTCTGAGTTTTATTAATTAACATATAAGTCAAAAATACTGCTTTAAAGCTTGTATTTTTCTTTTAAAAAAATTGTATATCTGATGATTCAGTGCTTGAAGAGCAAACCAGGATCTAAAGCTTGTTGTTCAATAGAATTACACTCACCGGCCACTTTGTTAGGTACACCTTGCTAGTACTGGGATGGACCGCCTTTTGCCTTCAGAACTGCCTTAATTCTTCATGGCATAGATTCAACAAGGTGACAGAAACATGCAGAGATTTTGGACCATATTGACATGATAGCATCACACAGTTGCTGTAGATATTTAGTCTGCATATCCATGTGACTCTCCCGTTCCACCACATCCCAAAGGTGCTCCACTGGATTGAGATCTGGTGACTGTGGAGGCCATTTGAGAACAGTGAACTCATTGTCATGTTCAAGAAAGCAGTTTGAGATGATTTGAGCTTTGTGACATGGCACATTATCCTGCTGTAAGCAGCCATCAGAAGATGGGTACACTGTGGTCATAAATGGATGAAAATGGTCAGCAATAATACTCCGGTAGGCTGTGGAGTTTAAATGATGCTCTGTTGATATAAGGTCCCCAAAGTGTGTCAAGAAAATACCCCCCACACCATTACACCACCAGTAGCCTGAACTGTTGACAAGGCAGGATGGATCCATGCTTTCATGCTGTTCATGCAAAATTCTGACCCTACCATCCAAATTTTGCAGCCAAAATCAAGACTCAGCAACAAGACGCTGAGTCTCAAATAGGCAATGTTTTTCCTATCTTCATTTGTCCAATTTTAGTGAGTCTGTGCAAATTGTAGCCTCAGTTTCCTGTTCTTAGCTGACAGGAGTGGCAGCTGGTGTGGTCTTCTGCTGCTGTAGCCCATCTGCTTCAAGGTGTTGTGCATTCAGAGATGCTCTTCTGCATACCTAGGTTCAAATGAGTGGTTATGTGTTACTGTTTCCTTCCTATCAGTTCAAAGCAGGTTGAACCATTCTCCTCTGATCTCTGACATCAACAAGACATTTTCGCCCAGAGAACTGCTGCTCACTGGATATTTTCTTTTTTTGGTCCATTCTCTGTAAACTCTAGAGTTGGTTGTGTGGGGAAAATCCCAGTAAATCAGCAGTTTCTGAAATACTCAGTCCAGCCTGTCTGGCACCAACAACGATGCCACGTTCAAAGTCTCTTACAACATCTTTCTTCCCCATTCTGATGCTTGGTTTGAACTTCAGCAGGTCGTCTACATGCCGTAATGCACTGAGTTGCTGCCAGGTGATTGGCTTATTAGATATTTGAATTAATGAACAGCTGAAAAGCTGTACCTAACAAAGTGGCCCAGTGAGTGTAAGTGATAATTTAATGGATACAGAGCTATAAAGTATAAACACTCAGTGTTTTCACAAGTCATCAATATTGGAATACCTTTCATTTCCTAGAGACTAGGCACTGACAGAGAGGCACTGGACAGTGAACACTTTTCAGTTATAAGTTGTGTACAGTGGCCCCTAAAGACGAAGCACAAAAACAAAAAAGAGGATGGGGCTGGATTTTTGCATTTTCCCATTGCATCCAAATCATCATAGAGCAACTTAACAGTCTATCTGGAGGATAATCAAGGACCACAAAAAATTTGCAAGTATAAATCAAGAAACAGACACATCTTTAAAACACACTGTCTCATGTTTATTAGTTTGAGCCGATAGTTTGTTTGTAAACCTAGAACGATGGGTACATGCACTGCTAACATGGCAGCAGATGATGAGCCTGTGACAGTTTTGCCAAAGACCAGATGGAAGGTATAATGCAGAAATGTCTCTTACAATTGTGTGTATAAGTATATAAAACAAGTTCAACATAAATCTTTGCTGTCTTTCCAGTGTTTCCTGATGAGGAAGGGTGATACTAACTTACTACCTCAGGGGATTCAGAGTCTACATTAAAGGAAGCAAACACAGACACTGCGGAAGAATAAGCAGAGCATTGAGGGCTTAAACACTGCCATGATTAAAGGTCTGTTGCAGTGAGAAAAGTATGGTATCAGCAGCAGTATGGTAGCAGCAGACTCAACTTAGCAAGCAGGCCAAGCTTCATTTAGTAGAATTGTTAGACACTCTGATTGCCTTGACTTTGGATTGTAAATCAGCAACCTCTGTGTCCCAGATTCATGTATGCCTAACCATCACAATCATCACAACAACATCACCTCCACTCAGTACAACATGTGAAATTACATGACCAATCACTCACATTCACACATCCCTCATTAGCTCAACTTCACTGCAGCGGTAGGTGTTTGTGTTTACTAAACCCAGGGGCGACACGAGACTGAAATGGCAAACTCAGCAGAATTTAAAAAAAGCTTCTTGATCTCATTACCAGACGATCCTAGTTCGGCAATTTTTTTCACTAGGAGGACCAAATTTACAGAGAAAACACAACGGGTGACAAAAGCTGCTGCGCCTAATCAGCTCTGGGCTGGGGAGGGGGGTGAAGAGTGGTAATCTAAACCCACAACCCACCCTTCCCCCCCTCACCTCAAACCCACCTTTGATTATATTCCAACAAACACCAAATCAAGTTGAAACAAATGGAGGAATTGTACAGCAAAAGAAAGCATTGGTGTGTGTGTGTGTGTGGGTATGTGCATTTACTCCCTGGTAATTGTGTTTGTGTGACCTACAGTTTATGTCTGGACTGAAGGTCACTGGTGCTTCAACACCTGTCAGCTTCTACAACAAACTGTGGTCATAATGTACAACACACACACCCACACAGCTGCAGCCAAGGTGACGGTTGCTTTGCTGCAGTTAGAGGATAAAACCTTCAGTGCTGTTTACAGCTCATCAAACTTCGGATTGGGGCTTTCAGGAGTTTGATTTTTTTCACCTTCAGTTACCTTCACACACATGCTGTACACATGCATATAAATAAACTGACTAAAAATACACACACAAACAAACAAACAAACAAAATGCATCATTAGTAAATCAGCCCAAAATTTACAAAGCTTGCACTAAGATGATGATGAAAATGATTACTGATTTGCCATTTTGAAAACATGAACATGCTCACAGTAGAAGAAGGTGAACCAGTAGTTACATATTGGTTGTACAAACACAAGAAAGACAGCAACCATTAAGCGCCATTATGCATTACACAATAGTGTGCACTGTAAAAATAAATCAACAGTTTAGTGATAAATGAGCAACAGATTTGATGCTTTGTCAGCTGCCATTTTTTTCAAAGGACCGCTGACTGATAATTTGAACAGGCCTGAAACTAGAACAAAATTGCAGAATTGGAATCAGTTAAAAAAAAAAAATCAGACTGTGGCAGGCCCTGTGAAAATGTATTTATTCATGAATATTATTTTTGTATTGTACAACAATAACAATAATTACAGATTAGGGCTTTGAGTTATTTGCTGTAAAGAGACACAGCAGTGAGAGAAACTAAGCAACACAAGGTATTCTTCTTGTTTCAGGAAACATTGGACCAAATGCCTGTATGTCTTTTAATTACTATAATTACTGTAATGTAACCATTGCAATTCAGTACATTTCAAAACACTGAGCTATCACATAAAATAAGGAATTAGCAAAAGAGCAACAACAGAGCAACATTTAATTAAGGTTTAGCTATAGCTAACACTCAAATATGACTAGAACTTAACAACTGAGTTAGACCAGTTAGAGGAGTGGTTTCATGTAAGGTGGTAAAAAAGATGAACTTACTGTGGATAAGTGATAAATATTTACAAACATGCTTAATGCCACCCTGATCTCTCTCTCTCTTACACCCACAGAGCTGATTCAGCATGGATCAGATCTGGGGTTTTAGCTAATCTCACCCTCACCAACCTGCCTGTTAAGAAGGTTTAAGGGATATTTGAGGCAATATGGCTGGTTTTCTTTATCTGAGTCAAAGGACCCCCGAGTGGTAAGGGGTCGGGGAGTGTGTGTTAATTACTACGGGCGGGGAGTCTCTGGTGAGACAAAAAAATGGGGATAAAGCGTCAGCAAGAAAAAAAGGTTAAAGATTTGTACAGCTGTTTGCTATCTTAGCATCTCTTAATCCTGTGTTCAGCGTCTTTCAGAACCTCATGGGATCAGTGTGAGGGGGAATAAATACTAAATCTAGACATTTCCAGCAATAAATCTACATTAGAAAAACAAAGAAAAGATTTAAAAATATATATTTTTTAACTGATTGGCACTCCCAAAGAATGAAGAGGATTAGAGGATTTATGAAGTCTGCTAAAATTAAAGCAAGTAGTAAATTAATCATCAAGTCAAGGGACAAAAAAATTAACTGAACTGGTGGGGTACACCCTGGACAGGTCACCAGTCTTTTTGCAGGGCCAACTTTTGTTTTTCATACTAAATATTTTTTTTAGCCATTACTTTGCAGCAAGAGATGGTTATAGAATAGTCTTCAGTCCCATTATAACTTTTTGACCTCATGCAGACGTATCTTTGCATTTATTATATTTTATTTTTATTCTTCCTTGTTTTTGACGCGTATCTAGTTTGTAATGACCTGGTAACTTTATATCCAATCACATCTTTATATTGACTTTTTAGGCAATCATGTCACCTGTAGAAGGAACAGTTCATTTCAATATGGCTCAGTCAAATGCTCCACTTGAAGAGCCAAAACTATGTGTAAATATAATTTTGACAAAATGATTCACATTTTTAACCAGAAGCAAATTGAAGGAATAACAAAAAGTGACAGTTCTAAGCTAAATGTTAGCAAGTTTGCTTATTTGGATGTGTATTTTCTGTCTTCAGTTACTATTTGTTCATATACAGAGTGTAATGGTGAATAATTAAATATCACAATACAGACAAAACATAGAAGCTCATGATGCTAGTTTACTAGACTAATTCTTGCCCAGATGGTCCAGGAATCAAGTTAACAGTTAACTTGCATTTAATTGCTAACCCCTGTGAGTAGAACATCTTCATAGACAGTATAAAAGATGGGTGTACAGTTGTGGTCAAAAGTTGACATGCACTTATCATGGGCATGAATGTCATGGTAATGACACTTTTTTAAACACTTTGCTGCTGACTTTATGGCCTTATTTCTGGTCATACTGTATAAAACATTAAGGCCATTTTATAAATTTTGATCATTCTAAGTATCAGAAAGGAGGATTATCCAGAATATGCTCATTGGCTACAAATAGTGACTGACAAATTGGTAGCCAGTGAGATCTGCCTTTTGATCGTCTCTTTCGGTTTCAAAAAGGCCAAGATGGCAACAGGAAAATGCTCATCTTGAGGCTTCAAAACAGGACTTCACAAACCAGTGGGTGACGTCACAGTAGCTATGTCCATGATCATCATACTCCCACCCCCCACCATTTCCCAACAACCAACAGCCAGATACAAGTGAAACTTGGTGGACCTCAGAGGTTTTACAGGAAACTTGTGTAAACACAGCTGTAGTAAGAAAAGAAGCTTAAAGCTCATTTTCAAAGCTGATGGATTTTTAACTTTGTTTTCTTTTCCAGATAAGTTTGACTAACCTGCCTAGCTGTCAGATTGCAGAGAGTTTTTGCTACAAATCTCAACAGTTTGAGAGTAGTAGTAGCAATTAGTAGTCAAAGAAATAATGGACAAATCCACAAAAATGAGGACCAATACTTTGAACAAGGGATGTGCATTCTGTAAATATGACATGACTGCTGGCATTTCAGCTGTCATTCTGGCTTTATGAGTCATACGATGTGATATTTATAAACTCTCAATTACACATTTACTCTGCTGCTACCAGCCAACACACAAAAGTGAAGGAAAGAGTTGGACTGAAATTCATATTCTTTTAAGCACTATAGCTTGTTAGCAATGCCTTCAGTAAGTTTGGTCGAGTGCTGAGGTGTTTCTTATTTCTATTTTTAACAAATCCAGTAAATGGCTCAATTCGGAAGTCTGATCAAACTATGAGAGAAAGTATGGAGAAAATAGACAATGTGTGGCTGGAAGTTTGGGAATCTCCTGAGGGAATCAGAGTGAATATAGAAGATGAATAGGAAACAGAGTGTGTCACACTGTATGAATGTGTACTGCAGTCAACAAGAAAAAAAAATAAAGGTTAAAGATTAAAAAAAGAAAAATAAATAATAAGACATCACTCATCTTTCCTTTACTCTGCTCTGAGTATAGAAAACCTCAGAGACGAGCTGACGCCAACAGCCGTCATTAAGAGAGAGAGAGTAGAAGAGAGAGAGGCTTGTTTTTTTGTTGTTTTCTGATATTTTTTTCCTTTTTTCCCCCTCCTGGTGCTTATTGGTTTAGAGCGGAGGAGGAAGAGGAATGAGGGACAAACACAAACAAAGAGACAAACATCAAAACCGTCGACCTCAAGGGAGCAGCGGCACTCGCTAACGAGCTGTGACAGCAAGAGAAGAAGAGAGAAGGAGATAAAACGGGAGAGAAAATAAGGAGAGTGGAGAGGAGAGAGAAGTGAGGAGAACGGGGGCTAATAAATTAAGAAAATTGAAGAGTATGAAAATTTAAAATAATAAAATAAAATCACTCTTAAACTATTTAAATGTACTACTGTTAGCACAGATCTGCTTCATTCAGTGAAAACAAAACACAAAAATAAACAGCTACATCACATGCCCACTCTGCTTCAAAAAAACCCCCCAAAAAACTTGTATTTCCCACATAACCTGTATATTAAATATGGACATAGACACTGTGATGTTAGGTAAGTAGGTTTAAGGAACAATGTTATACTTCACAATAATGTCACTGTAGGTTAATTTAATTTATTCTGTGCGTCCCCAGACATTTGCGAGGCAAGCAGTGTTTACTTAGCTGACACTATCAGTTTAAGTGTGTTAAGCTAGGAAGGGGAATTCTCGTCAGTTTGAAACTGATTACTGTTAAGTAAAACCTTCTGTGCGATTGTTATTGGGAACTAGAACACCCCATTTGGATTAAAGGAAATGCACTGCACTGATCTGAATCACATTTATCTCAGAGATTCGAGTTCTTAAAAATGAAGAGTCTTCCTCACATACAAAAGTAAATCATGGAGTTCCACAGGGTTTGTTGCTGGGACCAATACTTCCTTATACATACTTCCTTTAAAAAAAAAAAAACAATGCATACATTTCCATTGCTATGCAGATGATACCCAGTTATATTTTTTCATGAAGCCAGATGACACAAATCAATGAAACTACAGGCATGTCTTAAATACATAAAGGCCTGGATGACCTGTAGTCTTCTACTTCCAAAATGAAATATTTGGCCCTAAACATCTCAGAAACAGTGTCTAAACAGATATTTACTCAGTGGCCACTAGTACTATTGTGAGGAACCTTGGAGTCATTTTTGATGAGGATGTGTCTGTCAATGCGCACATTAAACAAGTATGTAGGAGTGCCTTCTTTCATCTTTGCAATATTGTCAAAGTTAGAAATATTCCATCTCAGAGTGATGCTGAAAAACTAGCTCATGCATTTGTTATGTTGAGGCTAAAATACTGTAATTCCTTATTATCAGGCTGCTCTAAAAGCTCCCTAAAAAGCCTTCAGTTGATCCAAAACCCTGCAGCTTGAGTACTAACAGAGATTAGAAAGAGAGATTATATTTCTCCCATATTAGCTTCTTCTAACTACCTCCTTGTTAAATCCAGAATTGATGAATTGAGTTCTTCCTCCCACTGTTACTAAGTGCTTACTCATAATTCATACGGGACTGTCTCGTCGTTGGGGTTATTGTTCTGATGTCATAGGGTCTTTACCTTACAATATAAAGTGCCTTGAAAGAACTCTATAAATAAAATTGAATAGAATCTGAATTGAACTGAACAAAGTCTTTTCTGTTAACTTCTTCTACAAAACATCTTGGTCCTCTGCACATCTAGGTAACCAATGTAAAGCGTAGAGTTTCAAAATACCCAAGTGTTTATGTCGTAGAGGCTTCAGTACTTTGCATTCAGTTTTATTGTGAAGTTGAACTCTGAATATAATAGAAAGTTTTTACAGTTATTATATTATGCAAAATACAATAAAATTAGGAGTGCTAACGCTGTTTGGACCCACGACCCTGAATAGGATAAGCTGGAAGAAAATGGATGGATGGAACTCTGTTTGGTGCAATAAACACAGTAACTTTACACAAATAATTATAACTAATTAGATAATAGTTGTAAAATATGAACCTTTGTGCACTGGTTCTCCACAATTTTCTAGACATTATTTTTAAAAGAAGCATTATATGAAAATATACAGTGACTTTTGACTTCCTGTATTTCTCTGGATTTGTTTATACAACCAAGTCTCGTTGTGCAACCAGAGGAGTCACCCATTGTTTGCCATTAGAAAGAATGCAGGTTTAAGGAACTTTTGTTGGCTTCATTTTCTAGACTTAATAGCTACATCCATCTACAGTCTGTGAACGTCCACTATTGACCAGAAACAGCAAACAGTAACAGTACTCCCAAAGATCATTTACTGCAATGCTGAGTATCCTTATTCTGCCACACATCTAAAGCCTAATTAGCTATCTGTAACACAACCTTTTGCTCTCAGTTCATCAGAGCAGCTGATTTTCAGTCACTTTGTGTATGTATCCCATTTTGTATTACATCAGCATCAAGAGCTGACTGAGAGATTTGCACATCTCAGTGGGGTAGTTTATTACACAGAATGGATAACCCCAGCCACCATATAAACCCTATGTGGATACATTATAACACTGAATACATTTTCATTTTTCATTTTACCTCTTTGTCAGATCTCATAACAGCAAACTGAATAATTTCAGTACTGAAAGATTAAAGTAAATATTGGTTTGAACACATATTGGTTTGAATATTATGTAAATTATTTTAATTTACACACTTTTCAACACAGAAAACAACTATGAAGGTGTGTTTAGTTTCTTCAAATGTGTAGCCTTTGTAGCCCACAGTCTCAACAAGAAAAAGAAAGGTAACAACTAAGTGGTTTTCCAGTTTACCACAACTTGAGCTGTGTTTCCTTGTTGTAATATGGGTTGGTTATACAGCAAGCATGCAGTTTTGCAAAGCTGGATCCAGGCTGTCTAATGTAAAATTTTATAATAAAAC
>VUQI01053737.1:0-11259 GCA_015106735.1 Paratilapia polleni | reverse complement strand
AAAACATGACCACCATCTACTTCAGGACCAGACTGCATCATCATTCTTTTTCCTTTTGACAGAATATTGCAAACTAACACTATGAAAAACATTGTCCAAAGCCCTGCAGCCAAAACCTGTAATTTTATACACAGCAAAGTTTGTCTTAAATAATTCAAGAGATGAGAAGGAGTAAGACAAATTTAAAAAAAAGAGCAGAAAATTAAAGGGTAGACTGAGACCAAAAAAGGAGAAAGGGGACACAAATAGAAAAGAAAGAGTATAAAGGAAAAGTATGAAAAGAAAACACAGGACGATGGGAAGGATGATAAGAGAGAAAAAGAAGAACTGACAGGGAAAAGAGAAAAAGAAAGAAAAGGAGAAAGAAACTGAAGAGCAGAGAAGAAGAGCAGAAGAACACAAGATAAAGATAAAGACATGTGAGTTGTGAAGAAGAGAGCAGAAAAAAAAAATAGCCAAATAAACAGAAGTGAGAAACAGAGTGGGGAGGCAACAGATCATTCAGTTCATGTGCCTATTTTCTTGTTTGGCACTCGTCTTTGGGACTAACTGCACACTCAACCTGAGACTTTGATCAGTTTGACTGAAGTTCACATGAAATCACAAAGAAACTGACTTCACTCCACCACCACGACAACAACTACAACAGCTGCGTCCCAGACAAACAGGAGAACTGCCAGATTCGGACTCACCTTCATCCTCGTCGTTGGCTGTGACAGTGATGAGGACAAAGCCAACCTCCTTGTCTTCCTCTACGCTCACCTCGTACACTGGCTGGGCAAATGCTGGGGCGTTGTCGTTGACGTCTGTGACAAAGATCCTGACATAGGCTGTGTCTGAGTGAAGGTGGAACAGAGACTTTATTCACGAATGTTATTTTATCTTATCTAAACACAAGTGTAAGACTCTGTAGACTTTAGTTTAAAGAAGTCTGTAAATTGTGCTTTTTAGATCATTCTGACTAAAATCAGTATCTCATTTGTATTAATTGCACTGATTCTCTTTAAAGCCCAGAAAGGTTTTTATGTCTGAGTGTCTGTTACCTGTGTTAGGCTGACCCTGCTGGCCTTGTCGGGCTGACTCTGAGCCGTCCTGCGACTGCACCTCAATCAGGTAGGAAGCTTTCTGCTCACGGTCAAAAGAGGCTCGAGTGAAGATGATCCCACTGCGTGAGTCGATGCTGAAGAACTGAGAGTCCCCGCTTTCATCCTTCAGGATCACATAGTGGATCTGAAGAACACAAAGAGAGTAGCTGAAGTAGAACAAGAATAGGAAGGAGAATATCATTAATGATCAGTGCAGATCACCATCTCACCATCCCGTGCAGACCAGAGTCCAGGTCAGTGGCTGACACCTGAGCCACAGACGTTCCCATCTGTGCTCCTTCGGGAACTGTGGCCTCATAGGTGGACGACAGAAAGAAAGGAACGTTGTCGTTCACGTCTGATGAGAAAAAAAAGAAAAAAAAAAGAAACAGTAGAGCAGCTATAGAAAAAAAAACACCTTTTATTTTCCCAAATTCATAATTTTTGTTGTTGAAGGATCTGGCAGAAGAACACATACAGTCTGTCATGTCCATGAAAGCTGATTAAAGTGGATTAAAAACTGACAGAGAAAGAAAAGGCTAGAAGGAAAGGAAAAGTGAGCAAGAAATAAACAAAGACAGAAAGAAAGAAAAGGAAGACAGGAGGCAAAGAGACAGAAAAAAGATTGGATTTTTAGAACATTTACACCAGAAAAGGAGATTAAAAAGTAAAGATGAATTACGGTGAAATATAGAAGAAGACAAAAATAAAATATTCTGTGGTCTGAAGTCCATCAGAAAGTGAAGTTGGACTGTGTCTCCCCTCACTAATGAAAACTGAGTTATTAGTGAGGAATTATCCTCCAAACACCCTGAAGAGTCCACAAAGCAGCTTGTCAGCTCACTTTCAAGCTCCGCTAAGCCAATTACAGCGTCCGATGTGGGTTTGTTCAAAGCCAATCAAAGTCAGGAAGTGTTTTCTCCTCTTTCCTTCCCTCCACCCGCCTACAGATGCTGTTTGGGAAGTGAGTCACTGCTAAAAGAAGATGGCATGGAGCTGACACCACCGGTCGCTGCTGTTTTCTTCTTTTTCTGCCACAGACCATCAGGGATATGAACTACACTTCATTACTCTCTCTCTCCTCATCATTGTTCTCTCCTTGTCGCTCATTATACCTGTGTTTCTGTTGCTCACCGATGGCTTCTTTACCTTCGGTGGTCAGAGCTGAATGATGACTTTCATATGCGACTAACTCTACTACTTATTTTTAAGTCCTTCTACTGGCAGTTGTTAAACCCCTAGATACTTACCTTGGTTCATCAAAAAAAAATAAAAATAAATAATAGTATGAACAGATCTATGAATATGTAAATAAGTCCACGTTTCATCGGAGAAACTCACTTACTTAAGTTTGACTGATACAAGAAGGGAGACAGCACTGGTCCAAATTAAGTTATTGTCAACTTGTGCTCTTTACCCGTCTCTCCTCTGCTCTGTGTTTATTCATGTGTATCACAAAGCAGAGGAGACACACACAAACACACATAGTGTGAAACCAAGAGCAGAGGAAAGCAGCAAAAACTCTCACACTGAGCTAAAATGAAACAAGTGCACATGGACAGTGTAGACCTATGTTATGAGCAGACCTGCAAGTTGACAGGATTGGTTGCATAGTTAGGTTATCTACATAACCCTGGCTGTCTGAATCTGTGTTTGTGACTACTTGTCTAGCAAAAGCAGTTGAAAAGGTTCGACCTGCATACTTCACTTACTTCCAGACGTACTGATCAGTTAAAATGTAACCATACAAACTCACCTGTCACATTAACATAGACTGTGGTAAAGGAGGCGAGCGGCACAGCTGCTACATTCTGCACGCGCACTCTGAGCGTGAAGAAACGTGTCATCTCATAGTCGAGGTTCTCGGCTACCAGGATGGATGCTGAGCCGTCAGCCCGGTTTGGTTTGATGTAGAACCGCACTGGCATGTTGGTCTCCGGTACCTGACCCTCCTCCAGGTTGTAGGTCACTCGAGGGTCACCGAGGGGAGATGTCGCCTTGATTGTCTGGTGACAGAGGGAGAAGAACAAAAGATGCATGTTTGAGCTGCCATCTGCAGACACATTATGGCTGAGTGTGTCTGAGCTTCGTAATGTCACGGTTTTTCCTCATCACTTTGTGTGTGTCTCTTTCCCACTGAGAAAGGGGCAGAGTGATTTGAAAAGCAGAAGAAAAACTTGACAGGAAATGACACTGTGAAATGTAGTGATGTCATGCACACCGAGGGACAGCAAGTATGAGCTGGCCATTGAGACTTCACAGACATGGTGAATTATACAGAACTTACCTTTGTAGTCAGGGAGAGACTGAAAATCAGATTTGAAATGCTCTCTTTTTCTCAACATGGAACAAACATATTTATCACATGAGAAAAGCACTTGAAAAATATTTGATTGCACCAAGCTCACCAAACTCACTAGTAACTTACTTTTCTATATAGTCCATCTTTTCCAGGGTAAATATCTTTGGTTTCTCAAATTTATTTGTTTTCATCCGCAGTAATGATCAATGTCAAGGGTGTCTTTGAGTCCAAAAGCAAAAACTGGAAGACTGCAGGAGCCTTGGGGACATCCTTTGAAGATTATGTGGTGGGTTTCACAAATGACTGCTGCTCAAATATTCCAGATACATTAATGAGTTTTATAGTGCTCCTCAATGCTAATGCAATGTATCAGTTTGCTCTGATTATTAGAGAGGAAGATACCTCATGTTGCACATCACAGCTTCCGTGTTGAATTGTGTATCACTGATTAATTGCTAGTAAACAAAACGAATGAATGAAGTGAAACCAGAATTCTGACCCCAGGGTGTCAAATAATGCTGCTCTGTTAGATGGAGCTGGCCTTTCAGAAATATGCACAAGGTGTCCTTTGGTGTAAGTGGCTTGATGCACTGGCTGCAGCAGTAATTGGCAGTGAGAGGAAAATGTCCTCTTTTAAAGAGTGTCAAAGTCTGCATTTAGAGCTAGGACTGGTAGCAGTGGACTAAGTTATAAATTTGTCAGCCAGGAGACTGGGGTATGTATCCTGATTGGGAAACTATTGTGGCCTTTGCTTTGTTTTTATTATTTTATTTTTAGTTTATTTTTTTTTTCTTGCTGATTTCAGTTGCTTTTTACTATAGTTTTTACTCACTGGCTAGGTTTAAGGCACCAAAAACTACTTTTAGGTTAGGTTGAGGAAAGGATTGCACCTTCACAAAATTGACCCTGCAGGTTGCAAAAATTACTCTTACTCAGTGTGTTTAAATCCATAACAAGTGTCAAAGTGTTGGAGTGACACCTGTGTCACTATTGACATAAACCCAGTGTATCCCAATATTGATGCCAGAAGATACTTTGGGTGTTTCTGTGTGGCAGATATCCCTGTGAAAACAGCAGTACATAGAGGACAGAATAGAGGTCTGAGTTTTATGGAGACGATCAGAACCAAATTGTGATGATTTTTTTCTATGCTCAGATATCAGTATTCGACTTTGCTAAAATCGTGAAGGCTTTAGTTTCTGTAGCAGATTGCAATTTGTCTTAGAATATGGGGTAAAATATATAAATGCAAGATAAGACAAGAGATTGCAGAATAAGAACAGGGGCTTGCTCAGGTCTGATGTCGTGCCTTTGGGCCTTAAAATCTAGTCTGAAAAGGCTTAAATGTTAGAAATATGTATAATTTGAAACTACTGTTAATATTGGCTGTCATGCAGGCAGCACTGGTTTTTACGAGATGTAAAATTTAATGTTGTTATATGTAGTCTGGTATTTAGAGTTCTTCTTACAAGTGTATCTTTTCAAACGTAAGTGAAGTTGGTGGATTCTGACTAGAACAGAAACAGAAATCAAACCTCAGACAGATTACATGCAGTGCAGACAGAATAAAAGATATCCCATATACAGACACTGAAGGACTCATCTCCTCAAACCTCTGTTTACTCCTTTTAGGCTTCAAGTTTATAGAGACAGACTTATCTCCATTTCTGAAACAGTTACTCCCACATTGCGTTATAATCCGTCAAAGACAGAAGCCAAAGAAGACTCTGTACTGGTTCATGATGACATCATGTTATCACACAGCTGTGCCGACAACGAGGTCGTTCATCTTTATAACGGCTCCAACGGCTTCCAGATCTTTAAACTGTAACACGCACCAGAAAAATGACACCCTAAAATACACAACTACATTTCAAAGAATGCGATGTTTTAACGGCCAGAGCTGCGACTCAGTCCTTCTATGGAAATGAAGCACTCAGGGTGAAAACTTTTCCAAGACACCCAAAAAGGATTCAGTTTCTGCTTTGTTGATATTTTTCCTTTGTGTGAATTTTTATGAAATATGTGTCTGGATCAGTGTGTGTTGTCCTGACTTGTTCATCTACCAGCAGCAGAGCAGCAGAGCTTTTAAGACTTGTGTTATTCTCCTGGCAGTAGACTAAGTTGACCTTAGAGTGAGAGGGTGTGTATGTGTGTGTATTTATGTCCCCAGGACTGTGGGGATTTAAATCTGTTTACACAGTCACATTGTGTGGATCTCGCTCCTTTTTGGGGATAGAAAGAGAGAAACACACACATTAAATCATTAAAATTTACTACAAACATGCTGTTTAAGTTTAGTTCAGGTTTCAGTTAAGGTCATAGGTTCAGTCACAAGGAAATGAGTAAAAGTCAATATAATGTCCTGTGAAGTGATGAAAGTACTGTGTGTGCCATTGTCCTTCCTGACCACACACTCCCAACCTTGCCAGGGAAGGACTGTATTTTCCATGCTTGAGTGATGCCACCTCATTTTACAGTAAGCTATGACCTGGACACACACACACACACACACACGCCCATACACACTCATGCATTTCCAGTTGTTGATTCATTGACTCTAGTTTTTGCCACCACAATTCTACTCATAATTATATTTCATTCAATAAAGTGAAAGAGGGTCTATTTATTTTGACTCTAACTCCAGTTCACATTCCTGCACCCACTCAGCTGCATACAAAATATTAGACAGTCTAGGTAACCAGTTTGTGAAGGAGGTCATTGTATGAGTAACAGCAGTTAACTTGAAAGCATCTTACTGTCTTCTTCCTGTATGAGTAAAGCAGGATTTGTGAACTGTTGGACAGCACTTGGAAAAAAAAATGCAATGTGGCTTCTTTAATTAGTAGTTTTTCTGGCATTAATGATTGATGAAAATGAAATATGCTTTTAATGGAGGGGGTATGCATGATTTTTTTTAATCTTCTTACAGCAACATGACTGAAAAAAACCAAGGAGAAAGCAAGGGCTGTCTATGCCTGCTAACATCCTGCAGGCAGATTAGTGGGAGAGAAAAGGTTGCTGACGACCACTTACAAATAAATCTGTCTCTTCTTAATTCAGTGTAACACTGCATCTGTCAGCCTGACCGCCACATCTATAAATGGTTCTGTAAAATGGCCACCATAAATACTTAAAGTACAGTCAATGCAAAATCATTTAACCCCTTTGGTTCAGGACATGGTTAGCCTTGCTTAGGGCAAATACTGGAAGCAGGGGAACACCTAGCCTAGCTCCATTGTAAGAGAAAAGATTCATCTCTTAACAACCGTCACTGTTGTCATCATTTCCACCAGAGATAACATGTTTCCCCTGAGTGAGAAACGCTGTCTGCCACTTCAAACACCAAAACCCTTTCAGCCCTCTCAGACCCAGTGACCACAGCAGCTCAAACAGCCTCAATCTCATGTTTTTACCAGCCACTTAGCATGCAGGGAAGACTACACACAATCACATACACACAGAGGAAGATGCTGTGAAAATCACTTTATTCTCAGTTTCACCTGTCGTCCACTTATTTGCATGCATTCTCCAAGCCAATCAGTCTTTAGCCCCTGTTGTTTAAATATTATTGCAATTGTGCTACTCCTCCAGTACCTTCCAGACCATCTATCATGCAGCCTTCCTCCACATCATCTCCATCTCATCCAGGTTGCAGAACATCTCAACCAAACTCTCTGCAAGCCATTTGCTTGGAGATCGCCTAGTGTCTGAACTCCGGGGGTTCCCACCTCTATTTCCTCCCTTCATTTCATCTGCTCTGTGATGTGGATTCTCATCAGAGTCTAATAACCAAAAAGAGTTTTATTTCACGTGCTGTTTCTGCAATTAATTTCATCTTTACTTCCAAACGATCTCTCCTTATTATACGGATTTTTAACTGATGAGTATAAAATTGGCTTTTAACACGTTTTGTTTTTTCCTCAGCAGTTATAGAATGACAGTCTACTCTGGTTTTCTTGTTCTGTTTTCATTGGTAATCTCTTAAAATTATAAAACACAATGTTAATTCAAAATCTGCCAAAGAGGCCGAGAAGCAGCCATCCGGTTTCAGGTGAAGAGTCGTACAAGGACACGTTGGCGCGGTGTGGCTCAGCCTCGCAGCAGGCCAAGGCAGCAGAGCGTATGGAATCAGGACTAATGAGAAATCATCTCATTAGACATCAGTGCAGTGTGCTGAAGCTAAGCTGATCAGTGTCTGCCATCTTCTCCCACACAGATTAATGCCCGTGGAGATATCGCAGCAGATTGCTCTCAGCTGGTGTGGCTGGTGCTGAGAGTGATTCAGCAGCTGGAATGCAGATTGCGCTGTCAGTTTCAAATGCTAACAGTTAGCAGTCAGCTGAAAAGGTTAAGGTGGGGTCATTAGGGTTAAGGGGGGTGGGGGAGCTTTCTGCTCTATTTTTTGATGCTTACATGTGATAATTACACTTTTAATGGTTCTTTTGCATATTTATCTTGCAAAGAACATAATTAGTATTTCTGCTTCATGTGTTTCATGTCTTATTATCTCGTTTATCTGCCCATCATGTGCGTAGCCTAATTAAACAGATACAAATCAAGAGAAAGAAGGAAATGGACAGCCCCCCCCCCCGCGCGCTCGCCTTTATCATATTTTCTGTTTCTCTGGCGCTGAATTTGCAATGCAGTTGTTCTCGTTTGCATATTTTTCTAATAAAATCAACCAAAATACCACACTGTAATATTGCCTATGCTGACATTTAAAATGAGTGATCACAGAGAAAGCTTTCTGGCCCATCTGTCTGTTGGCAACTGGATTGCCTACCTGCGATCTTTCATAATGAAAATATGGTGATATGAAAAGGCAGACAACTGTCCATCCCTATTGCACACTATTCAGCCTTTACTGGAAAAAGTTTTAATGCTCACGGTCAGAAATTCTTCAGTTTTTTATGATATTGCCATCCATCAGACATAATCTTTTTTATCAAAAGGTGTAATGCTTTAACTGAAACAACTACATGCGATCCTTACAAAGGAGTTTTTGTAAGCATCACTGGATAGCCAGAAAATATATTTTAAGGTAAATCTAAGAGAATATTTAAAGTAATTTCTGGCCAAAAGAGAAAGTGTTTGTGTAACAGCCCCTGAAAACATCAGCAGGATGAGGAAGAAAACAGGAGGAAGTCAGCTGATGAGGAGACTTTTATAACAGGAAACTCACACACTCACACATAAGCAGGAGATGACTTAGCTTATTGATATGGAGATTTAATACACGCGCACACACACAGAGCAACTTCCAACTCTGCAGCGTCTCCCTCCCTCTACCCCGTTAACAATGTGATTAACAGACCTTATTAAGGCTGCTAAATTTAAAACAACAGTTCCTCCTCAGCGCAATTAACACAGCAGGGGAAATGGAGGAGGGAAGAGGAAGGGGGGAGGAGACATTTCAGCCTTCAATTGTTTTGTATAGGTTGCCAGTTTTGGGGAATTTTACATATTTGTCTACTGAATTTATTGGTGGTCAAACATTATGTACATATGGTTTGAACATACAGACAGATGATTTTCACTTGATCACAGTTTTTTTTTTGGTGGTATTTTGTCCAACAGTTGTGCATCTTGGTTCAGCCTTCAGATAATAGTTTTTGACAGGGACAGTGTAACGGAAAGATTCAGCCTTTTCCAGCGCAATGAAAAATGAAAGAGATGAAACATTGATGAAGGGAGAAAAACCTGACTTACAAAGTTAATCGGAACAAAACAAGACACACTCAACAAGGAACACATCCGTGTAAAGTGCATTCTTTTAGATGCAACTGGTATCATCTGATTAAAGGATAAAGCTCACGTTATTTTATGTTTGTCCTGCTGTCAACATAAAAGGACCGAAACCAACACAGTTATTTTTTTTCTCTCTTTCAATACCATAAAGCTTTCCTGCCTCTAATTTAGCTCCCCCTCCTAGCTCCATCATACAGTCTCTGTCAGGTTAAAGACGGTAATTAAACGTCTGTTTTTCTGAGGTGATAAGAGTCCATTGTGACGCTCCGACAGCAAGTGTAATTTTCTCGCTCTCCTCAATCATCTCTGACAGATGGAGCTGTGGGTGGGAACCTCCAATCACCATCACCGTCTTTTCAGTAAAAACATGGAGTCGAAAAGAAGCACAACAACATGGAAACACACACACAGGATTACACACACTTACCCTCCAACTATTTAAAAACTGACTAACCTCCATGAAATCGAGCAGCTGGAGGGTATAAACTCCTCCACCTTCTAAACCAGCGGCTTAGGAATAGGGAGGAAATTAGGACGGAGGGATCAAAAGAAGGAAAAAAAAATCACTAGAGGTGTACAAGCAAACTGTGTGTGTGCGCGCGCGTGTGTGTGTATTGGTTGCAGTGAGTCAGGTGAGACAGACTCGGGGCGGGTTTGTTGTTTGCTCGGCAGAAAATGTTTAGAAGTGCTCGGCTAAATGTGCTGACACAGAGAGAGAGGAATGGATGAGCAGAAAAGTAAGGAGAGAGGGATGAAGAAGAAGAGAGAGTATCTCTATACTCCTCAGGGTGCTCTGTACAGACGTGAAGCAGGATGTGAATGAAAGAGAACTCTTTTACTGCTGCAGGAGGATGACTGGGTTTAAATATTCCTCCCTTTTGACATGTCATCCCCTTCTCTCATCCATGTCACTTCCGAGCTCTTAGAGCTACTTATACTGATGAAAAGAGATGTATGGCTTCAGTTCCCAGATCAGAATCTTTTCAGTCATGTAGACCTATATTCACCAGCCACTTCATTAGGTACACCTGTTCAACAGGTCATTAATGAACATACACTATATTGCCAAAAGTATTCACTCACCCATCCAAATCATTGAATTCAGGTGTTCCAATCACTTCCATGACCACAGGTGTATAAAATCAAGCACCTAGGCATGCAGACTGCTTCTACAAACATTTGTGGAAGAATGGGTCGCTCTCAGGAGCTCAGTGAATTCCAGAGTGGTACTGTGATATGATGCCACCTGTGCAATAAGTCCAGTCGTGAAATTTCCTCACTACTAAATATTCCACAGTCAACTGTTAGTGGTATTATAACAAAGAGGAAGCGATTGGGAACGACAGCAACTCACGTGCTAGGCCACGTAAAATCACAGAGCAGGGTCAGCGGATGCTGAGGTGCATAGTGCACAGAGGTCGCCAACTTTCTGCAGAGTAAATAGCTACAGACCTCCAAACTTCATGTGGCCTTCAGATTAGCTCAAGAACATTGCGTAGAGAGCTTCGTGGAATGGGTTTCCATGATCGAGCAGCTGCATCCAAGCCTTACATCACCAAGCACAATGCAAAGCGTTGGATGCAGTGGTGTAAAGCACGCCGCCACTGGACTCTAGAGCAGTGGAGACGTGTTCTCTGGAGTGATGAATCACGCTTCTCCGTCTGGATGAGTCTGAGTTTGGTGGTTGCCAGGAGAACGGTACTTGTCTGACTGCATTGTGCCAAGTGTAAAGTTTGGTGGAGGGGGGATTATAGTGTGGGGTTGTTTTTCAGGAGTCGGGCTCGGCCCCTTAGTTCCAGTGAAAGGAACTCTTAATGCTTCAGCAGACCAAGACATTTTGGACAATTTCATGCTCCCAACTTTGTGGGAACAGTTTGGGGATGGCCCCTTCCTGTTCCAACATGACTGCGCACCAGTGGACAAAGCAAGGTCCATAAAGACATGGATGAGTGAGTTTGGTGAGGAAGACCTTGACTGGCCTGCACAGAGTCCTGACCTCAACCTGACAGAACACCTTTGGGATGAATTAGAGTGGAGACTGCGAGCCAGGCCTTCTCATAAAACATCAGTGTCTGACCTCACAAATGCGCTTCTGGAAGAATAGTCAAAAATTCCCATAAA